>CBVK0100692344.1:0-11156 GCA_900067695.1 Picea abies
AGGATCATAAAGTATTTATTTTTTAAAAGTAGTTTCTATTTCAAACAATGCAGAATGTATTTTTGAAAATTGTTATAACAAACTTTTATGAGTTGTTGTATACATTATTGTTATAAACTCAAGTTAGGATTTGGTTTTAAAGATACTCTATTTTTAATATTTACCTCTATCGTGTGGATAAGAGAAGTAAATCATTATGATGTTTAAATACTCTGTTAGTTTGGATATCAGACATGGTGGAAATTTTGGGAGATGGACTACTGAATACTTTTTGAAGAATATAGAATCATACTTTAACTAAGGCTTTCATCCTGCAAGTTAAAGAGTTTGTTTTTTTTATAATATCTCTGATGATGGTTTATATTTTTTCATTAATTGATTATGAATTAATTTAAAATAGCTTTTGTTTGTTTGATCAATCCATGGTTCATTATTATCATCTGTTAATTAATTTTTCCAATCTTTTTATAGTCCATGATTCCAAATTATTAGTTCCGGGTGATTGTATTATCTTGGTGCAAATCTTGAACTATATCGAATTTCTTCATGCAATTTGAGTTTGGACAGAGCTATTTAGTCAATGGAAATTTATTTCTTAACGTAAATGGTTATTTATGTCCTCACCTGATATTAATAACAGAAAAGTTGTTCTTTCTGTAGTATGAATGAGACTTGTATTATCAAAGTGAAGTGACTTTCATTTGAAATTTTCATTGTCTTAGAATTATACAAGTGTCTGCTATATATGTCTCTTAACAGGCATATTGTAGGAGCAACTTGACACAGGAAGACATAACTATAGTTTTCTCTTTAAGAGCTGGCCAATTCTAGGTTAGTATTCTTCTCTTATTTTGTTATTTGATTTTTGAATGTAGATTCACCTTTAAACTTAATACTTTGTTTATCTAGGTTATATTATTATCATCTACATTCACTCTTTTCTTTTCTTCTCTTTTCATAGGTCATCTACATTCACTCTTTTCTTTTCTTCTCTTTTCATAGGTAAAAGTAGGTTAGTAATTAATCTTAGATCTTTTTTTTTACATTTTTCCTTAAGATTTGGTTCTCTTTACAACATTAGTTTTTCAAGGTTTCTCGCAAATCTTGAAATTTGTATTTTTTTTACACTTTGTATATATTTATAACATAAATGTACATAATAGATAATTAGGTTAGTTTCTTTATTTTTAATTTTTAATTTTAAGTTACTTAGACAACCTCGGACCGAGATTTCCTTCACAGTTGATGGTGAGTTCACATATTCCCATCAACAATACCTTGGAGCACCCCTGATATAAAATGTTCTTAGAAAAGTCTCTTGGGAAGATTTTCTAGCAAAGATCAAAAAAAAATGGAAGGTTGGACTTTCAGAGCGCTTAACCTCCCCAACATACTTATTCTGATTCAGTTAGTTCTTCAATCCATGCCTCTCTATTTGCTCTCAGCCTTGTCGGAGCCTAAAGGAATTATAAAGAAGATCAAAAACATTCAGTGAACCTTCCTTTAGAGAGGATCCAGCATAAAAATGAAATGGGCCTTGGTAGAGTGGAAGCAAATCTGCCTTCCCAAGATGAAATGAGGTCTTGGGATTCAAAACCAAGCCAACCTTAATGAAGTAATGGGGGAAAAAACTCAGTGGCAATTCATCAAAAATCATGAAGGAACATGGCAGCGGTTATGGCGCTTAAATTACGACCTTCAAGTGGATGCTCAAAATCTAGTGCGACTAGAAGTCAACAAACAAGGTTCCCTTATCTAAACCTCAACCTGGCTCAGAAAATAACAAGGTTCCCTTATCTAAACCTCAACCTGGCTCAGAAAATCATTAATCAGTAACCACTTCTTTTAGGAGATTATGTCTAGACACTCTTCTCTCTTCTGGGAGGATTCATGGTAGTAATCACCCAAACTAGAAGCAAACAACCAATGGAGAAATCTCAAGCGCATCATGTAAGATGTAGGTCAATATACAGTTAAAGATTATTGGTTCTTTCCAACTCAAGACAGTGAATGGAGGGAATGGTTGGAAAAAGCTAGATGCAATGTTGATCCATCTGAACCTGTTTTAAAATCTCTATGGGAAACTCTTCAATCTAGACCCATCAAGAAAAGAGAGGGCCCAGATATGCTTCGATGGGGTTATAAACCCTCTGGGATGTTCTCAATTAAAGATTCCTACTACCTCTACAAACGACTGGATCTCATCCAAGAAGAATTCATATGGGGAAACATCTGAACTCTCAAGATATGGCCTAAGGTTTCTACCTTTCACTGGCTCACCATCAAGTGAAAAGTTCTTACCTAGGATCAGTTGCTAAAAAGAGGGTTATGCGGCCCCTCCAGGTGTATCATATGCACTCAGGAGGAAGAAACATTTATGCACTTATTCAGTCTCTTGCCTTTTGCAAACTGTCTATGAGATCATGCGACCAGCATCTTCCACCAATCCGACCACCGCAGAAAAAACATTCATCTCACTTTGGCACAATGGATGAATGAACCTTTCAAAAATCACATTCTCAATAGAATATGGCAACTCCTCCCAGCTTTTACTCTTTGGTTCATTTGGAAGGAGAGAAACAATAGAATTTTTAAAGACAGAACTTCCAATGCACATTAGGCATGGAGCAATATCAATCAGGATATTCTGGAAACCATTCAACTCCAATCATGGTCTAATGATGACCTCAAAGGTGAGGAACCAGAGGTGGAAATTCTCAGAGCTTGGAATCTTAATTTGCAACCCTGGCCCACTCCCTGCAATAAACATGCTTTCACAGTTGGAAGTCCTAGGAATTTGACCCCACTACCCAATGGCACTATTAAAATCAACTTCAACGGAGCCTCCAAGGGGAATCCTGGTCCAGCGGGATTTGGGGGAGCGTTGAGAAACAACGATGGAAGAATCATCTGGATATTTGCAGGCTCCATCGGGCAGAGCACAAACAATGCAGCAGAGCTTCAAGGACTCATCCAAGGACTAAAATTAGTGAAAGACCTCAATATTAAGAGAATCTAAGTGGAAGGGGATTCTCCGCTTCTCATTAATATCACAAGAAATATCATAAATGGCACTCAGCTGCGAAAGGTAATATTCAGCTGGCAACTGGCCTCTGTAATTGAGGAGCTTATTTTTCTCCTCCGTCAATTTGAGGTGGTTAGCCCCATCCATACTAGAAGAGAAGCCAACAAATTAGTGGGTTGTCTGGCCAATACAGGTGTCTCCTTATCTAGCAGATTTGTCAAATTCCAGTGGGAAGATCATACTATCCCGGAAGAAATTAGAATAAAGTGCACCAAGATTATGGAGGATGATCTATCCCCCCCATGGTAGGTGAACACAATCAAATGATAGGAATGAAGAAGCATGGGGCTCTATATCGGAACTCAAAATCCTTAATGCCAAAATTGGTGTGCTCGCAGGGCACTGGGGCATTCATTTCTCTGTCATAAAGGTTGGTCAGGATGGAAGTGATAAGTGGCAGCAAGAACCAGATAGTATGCAGATTCCTGTCATCATTTTTTATGACGATGAAGATGATCCTACGGTGCCTCATTCATGGGTTCATTCTCTGTCCATTTCATGTCGTGTCTTTTTTTTTTCTGTTCTAGGCACTATATCGTGGGTCTATCATATGGTGGATTTAGTAGTCTTTCATTCAATCTTTACAATCCTTAATAGCTCTTCAATTGTGTTTTTTGTACTTTTATCAAGCCTATGGGGTTGTAACTTTATTCTTAGACTCTTAGTATGAGATCCTGGATGATAAACTTTGGAACTATTATGACTTTGGCATGTTTTCCTTTGTTGGAGGGCCAAGATCAGTCTCTTCTCTCTCTGTGTATTTTTTTTTGTACACTAATAGAATTTAGTTACAATCATGTTAGTGGTTGCCATTATTTTAAAAAATTATACAAATTGATTGTAAATCTAAACATTAATAATATTTCTAGAAATTTATAAAATAAAATTTTAAAATTTAATATTTTAATTTGAATCAAATAAAAAACTAAAAAAATTGAAATAAATTAAAATTTAAATATATAAAATTTAAAAAAATTATTTAATGAATTCATATTATATATATTTATACATAAAATTATATAATTATAGTTATATACACACACATTGGTAGAAAAGGCATTTTCCCTCATTTTAAGGATGGTACATCTCACAAATGAGAGTAAACATGTCAACACTTCATAAAGTAGGATATATAAATGGTACATATGAGAGTAAATATGTCAGATGTGAGATGTACCATCCTTGAAATAAAGGAAAGTGCCTCGAAAAAACGATTTCATGTTATGTGAAAAAAAAATTACTAGTGCATTTTTTAGCAATATGTTTTTAATATCATGTGAAAAGCTTACTCAAAAGAAATCCATTGAAATTTTTTATTAATGCATATTACATGTTCAACAACATAAATGAGAAATTAAACTGGAATTTTTTTCTTCTCTTTTTCCTATTAGCTAAATCTATTATTGTGCCAAGATTTTTTCTAAAACCCAATATGGGGAGATCTTGTCATGTAACATATGAAAACCAAAATAAATGTTAATATAACCATAATAAATTACATGTAAAGTGCATTATACATAAAAATACACACACAAATATCAATCTAGATATATTAACTTTAAATTTATCAAGTATCAATCTAGATCTATCTAACTTTAGATTTATCAAATCTCTAAAGAAATCAAAATTCTCGAAGTGAAAACATTTTTTAAAATGTATAAATTGAAAAAAAAAATTACATAGTGAAAGATTTGATCTCTCTTTTAATCTCTCTTTACACTTAATAGATTTAATGCTAAAATGAATCTACATTAATTTGAATATTTTATAAATATTAAAATTATCCAATCTAATGCAAAACAAACATGGTAAACATTATATAAATTGTGGCATAGATGTGGTAATAAATGATCGTATACTTGTTTGACATTCATGGGAATTCCATATTACTTTGGTGATGCATTAATATTACATTTTATCGAAGTTCTAAAAAAACAACCACTTAGTTGGAGGACTAAGCTAGTTCACAATGTTATATGCAATGCCACTAATGAGAATCATTTGGAAATCTCAATCGTTTTCTTAGAGATGAGATGATACGACTAGACCCTACCTTAGCTACCATTTATTACATACAAGATATTATATTATATAATGTTCCTAGTAATTTGTGTCCTTAAGGCCTAAATTATGGATTGGAAAACCTCCATCTAGAAGTTACCATTTTCCTTGGGGTGGAGAATCCAATTTTCAAAACTTAATCAATCGGTTGGATATGATTTGATGAGATCCTACCTTAGAGACTATTTAGTGCAAACAAGATAACATATTATATAATCATTCTAATGTTTTGGTTTCTTCCTTGATTTATGCAAGTGGAAAACCTTCTTTTGGAAGATATGTTATGTACCCTCTTATTAAAAACATCACAACGCCTTCTTTTGGAAGATATGTTATGTACCCTCTTATTAAAAACATCACAACGAGGAAATAAAATCACTCTATGAAAAACTCAGCCAACCATATTTATTATTTAGATGCATTACCCCATCTTTTAAAATACATTTCCATCTATTATTGGTTTGTGACACTTTCTGAAATAGAGCAAGAACTAGATCATTTATTTTTGGATTCTTTTTGGTCTGATCTAATTCATATGGATCATCATCATTTTTATTTAATGGCTTTTCATCCTTGATACTTTTTAATTGGAAACATATTTTAAATCTTGTTGTTGTACATGATGAAAAAAAAAAACTCAAATACTAGTCTATATGTTAAGCCCTAGAAAAAACTCTATGTTATGTATAAAACTCCTTGTTAAGTCCTAGAAATTGAATTATTACATTTCTAATGTTATATGTAGATGTCATATAGAACCCTTTATTGCACCCTTTCATTATAATTGTACCCTTTGTCTCCCATATATATACCAAGGAGAGCTAGTTTTAAGATCATCTCATATCATCTCATATTGTATTGTGAATTGGATATATGATAAAAAGAGGTTTCCCCCTTGAATTGGACTGTATTCATTAAATTTATATCATTTTTTACACGTTGGATCATAACATTTGGTATTAGAGCATCGACCCTAGTGTTTTGCCTCTTCAAGCAAGTCATCTTAGCATTTGAGATATAATTTTCTTTCTAGGCCAATTTAGACAGCAAAATTTGGAGATTAATTAGAATACATATCAAAGTACCTATGGTAAAATTTCCAGGTTCTAGTTCGTTATAATTTTGGAGATATAGCCTATGGAAGATAGGGTTTTTTACTCATCTTGAATTCAGTTTTAAATTAGTCATCTTGGGATTTTCGCTATAAATTTTTTCTGGGAGGTTTCAGACAATGAATTTTTTTGGAGACTTGGGAGACATATCCTAGTACAAGTGATCCAAATTTGAGATTATGTTTCGCTATAATTTTGGATGTATATTCCATGGAAGAAAAGGCTTGTAAGTAATCCTGAAATCAGTTTTAAAAGATTCAGCTTGGAATTTTCATTGTAAATTGTTTTTTGTGAATTGTTTTACTTTGAAATTTTTAGACTACTGAGGAGATCATTGTGAGTTACACGTGAAAAAAATTTCATGTTTTTAATCATTACAATTTTTTAGATATATCTCGTGGAAGTTGGGATTGTTTACTAATCCTAAAATTAGTCTTAAACAAGAAATTTTAGTATTTTTTCTATAACTTTGTATTAGTGGAGGTTCAGAATGTGAATTTTTCAGGAGTTTAATAAGTCATATCAGAGTATTGTAGGATAAAATTTTGGATTTATAAGGGCTCAAAGTTCATATATATATTAGGACAAAGTTCAGTCATCTAGTCATACTCCAAATTAAGGGTTTGAAAGGTACATAACTTACAATTGGCATAACTTTTTATTGGAAAATATGTTTTTGGTGATTCAAAATTTGTGATAAAGAGGAAAAAGAGAAGCATTATTAGTTTTTCACATGGAAAACGGTTATACAGGAAATAATACTGGTACTCCTTATAAAAACTCAAACATGACTTTCGAAGAAAATGAAGACTTTGAAAACAGGCTAACCCAATTAAAGAACCATGTTGATTAAATGAGTGGTAATATGTTGAAACTAGTGGATTTATCACATTCTCAAGAATACCTAAAAAGGGAAATGGAAGATGAAATGAAAAAGAAGATGGATGAAAAAAAGAATGACATGAAAAACAAGATCGATGAAAACGAGGAAGAGATGAAAAGAAATATGGAACAAATGGAACAGAACATGGGTAAAAAAATGGAACAAATAAAAAAGAAGATAGAAAAATGGATGGATAAAAAGATGGAGGAATTGTCAAATTCCATTTTATAAACCTTAGATGGGAGGCTTCCTGAAAGTGACATTTTGACAAATATGACTCATGAAAATAAAGGTAGTATTCATTTTGAACAACCTACTGATAATAAGCAATTTTCAAGTGGATTTAACTCTAATAGTGGAGTTAATTGTGGTGGGGCTTTGTTAGGTACCATATGTAGTATATTAAGAAGAAAACATAAATATTGCGGCAAATACTAGTAGAACAAAGAATATAGAGAACCACAACTCCAAAAATGATACCTTTGTTGATAGAAATCCAAGTTCACTTGCCTCTTCAAGGGGGAAACCTCCAATAGAGCAGAGCTCTATTATTCTTAAGACAAGACTTTCTCACGACTCCTACTCCTATTTATACTAAATTTATCTTCTAAAGAACATTCTAGAGGAAGACCTTTCTAGAAGTGGAAGCTTATATAAAGTCTTCTTACATTAGACTTGTTCACATTATTAAATAGGCCTTATTAATTAATGTTGGCTTTTATTACATTGAAAATATATTATTCTACATACGTGAAGCGTTAGGGAGGTTATGTCTTTAACATGCCCTCCCCCTTGAAGAATAGTCTTATCCTCAAGGCTTGAGATGAGGAAATTGTTGCAGAATGGTAGTCGACTCCCAAGTGTCATCTGCTGGAGTTGTATCGTTCCACTGAACTAACACTTCCCTTATGGTGCATTGATGGAAACGACGCTCGCGATAGTCCAAGACTTCTTGTGGCTGCAACAAAATGGAACCTTCTTCATCCAAATCAAGGAGACTAGTTTGAGTCTGACACTTAGTTCCAATCACTTTCTTTAAGAATGAGACATGAAAAATAGGATGGAGATTAGAATGACTGGGCAAAGCTAACTAGTAGGCCATGGTCCCCACTTGATTGAGAATTGTATAAAGACCATAAAATTTGGGGGTAAGTTTCTAGCAGTGTTCATATTTGAGTGAAGTATTCTTATAGGGTTGTAGATGAAGAAACACATGGTCCCCTTTAGTGAATTGACATTTGGAATGACCCTGATATGCTTGTTGCTTCAAGCAATTATTAGCCATGACCAAATTTTCTTTGAGGGTACAGAGAATGGTCGCTCGAACTATAAGATTGTTTTCAACCTCCTAAACCTTGGAGACACCTGGAATGTATGAGAGAACCGACGGTGGATTTTTCCCATAGATTTATTCAAAAGGATTCATCCGAGTGGCAGTATGGTGAGATGTGTTGTACCACCATTCATCTAGGGATAACCATTGATCCCATTGATTTTCTCTGTCATATGAAAAACACTGCAAATATTTTTCCAAACACTTGTTGATAGCTTTGGTTTTTCCATCAGTCTGGGGATAATAGGTGGTGCTAAGATGCAATTTGGTTCCCTAGATCCTGAACAATTCTTTCCAAAAATTGTTGGTGAAAGTTGGATCTTCGTCAGAGATAGTAGAATGGGGCATGTCCTGGAGTTTGAATATATTATCCATAAAACATTGAGCCATTGTGGATGTAATGAATGGGTGTTGAAGAGCACAGAAATGAGAATATTTGGAAATAAAATATACTACCACCATGATGATCGAATTACTTCCCAATTTAGGTAAGCCAACAATAAAATCCATAGAAATATCCCTCCAAATAGCAAGGGGAATCGAGAATGGTTGGATGTGCCTAGAGATTTAATTGTTTCTCCCTTATTACATTGACAGTTATCACATTCATCCACAAAGGTGTAGATGTCCCGTTTCATACCGTCCTAATAAAAACAAATTTTGACCCATTCATAGGTTTTGGTAAACCCCGAATTCCCAGCTATAGGTGAAGAATTAAACTCATAAAGCACCATGGATTTAAGGTTAGACTGATTGTTTAAATATAGATGACCTGTATAGCGAAGATCTTCATTGTGCCAAGAGTACCCTGGATATTGTCCGATATGAGCAGAATGGAATGATCATAGACACCACGGGAAGGGGGAATTCCATTGGGAGTGGTAAAAATATCCTAGTGTCGGGAGAGTATATATTGGAGGTCGGGATGCACAGAGGGTGTTTGAATAGATTGAATGGAATGGAGTTGGGAAATAATACTAGAATGACCTTTTTTTAGGAGTTTTTCCATTCAATGGGAACTGATGATATCAGGGGAACCTGTTGTGATTCCTTGGAACTTATATTGGTTTCCCTCATGTTGTAATTGCATGGTTAATTCCTTAAAATCCATGAGAATGGGTTTGAGAGTGTGTAACCATTATGCACCAAGCACAATGCCACAACTGCCCATGTTAATAGAAAATATATGATATTCTAGGTGGTACTGACCAATTTGGAGGCGAAAATTTTCACAACATCCCCCACATTTCATGGAACCACCATTGGCAATCGTCATTTGAAATTTATTGACTGCATGGATATAGAAATTGATTTCTTAGGCAAGTTGGTGATGAATACAATTATATGTGTTGCCACTATCAAATAGGATGATGAATTTTCGATGATTAATGTAACCAATTAACTTGAGGGTTTGGGAGCAAAGAAGCTAGTGAGGGAATTCAGTCAAATCATCGGTTCAACTTCTGGTGGATCAGAGGGATAAGCAAGATCAACTAGTTGGGGTAGCTCGTCCACAGGGGAAATAGTTTCCTACTTTTCAAGAGAATCCTTAGACATGGCCATAAAAGGATTATGATCCTTACACTTGTGCCCTAGAAAATATTTGTTATTACAATTATAGAAAAGACCCTTGAGTTAGCGTTCATCCATTTCTTCCCAAGTTAATTTTTGGATCTTGAGGGGAGTGGCAGGATGGGCGAGATTGGTGGGTTTAGGGAGAGGAATAAAGGAGGGTTTTTTGGTTTGGAAGGAGATAATCAGTTGTACTTCCTTGAGGGGAGGGGCAGGATGGGCGAGATTGGTGGGTTTAGGGAGAGGAATAAAGGAGGTTTTTTTGGTTTGGAAGGAGATAATCAGTTGTACTTCCTTGGCTCATTTATTAGCTTCCAATTACCAATACTGGGGGTGATCCATTAATATGTGGGCATAGATTTCATCCTTTATCCCACTAATAAAGAATTCCTCGAAGAAGGAATATAACATGCCCCCCTTTATGAAATCCAAGTTATCAAAGGAAGAAAAAAATTCTTCCACTATGCCAAACTATATCAACTTGGTCAAACGGCCTAAATGGTGGGTGTTGGTGTCAAAGCGTTCATAAAGCTTTGCAAAAAACTATGTCCAAGAAACATATCATTTGTGTGCATTTATACGTCATTTCCACCATTTCCATCATTTCATATCTAGATAAAGGATACTGTAAGAAATTTTGGACAAGTCATTAATAATTATATGCAAGGAGAAATAATGTTCCATTTAAGTAACCCATCACGTGGGATCCAAGCCATCAAATTTGTTCACCTAAATTCTTGGAAGGTGCAAGTCACGATGAAGGGTATTGGAATGAGGGACTTGGAAATGGAAGATTTGGTGTCTTCATGATAGGAAGGTTGTTCATAAGAGGTAGGGTTCAGAGATTGGATCATCAATCGGTCGAGTGTGTCTTTGATTTATTTGATGTATTTATGGGTGGCACATTGACCTTGGAGGGTCTGAATGAAGAAATTGAGCTTTATAATGTTGGAATTGAGGGTATTAATGTCCTTGTTATGGATGTTTTATACAATCGAAGCATTGATTTCTTGGTTACAGGTGTTTACAATTTTGGAAAAGCTAAAATTGGGTAGGAGGATCTGCACAGAAAAAAAAAAAAAAGGTTACAGGGGAGGGGGATCATGGGGG
>CBVK0100692345.1:0-11156 GCA_900067695.1 Picea abies
CTTGGAGGTCCTAACCATTGCAGGGTAGGACGGGTGGGTAGTCAGTCTTAATATTTGTCGATTGATCGTCATTAAATGCTTGCAGTTACTTGTTGTGGGTCTCATGTCGTATTGTTGTGTTCGTCGCAGTTGCGTCTTGTTCGTCGTCGGGTGGCGACGCAGAGTCGAATGTATTTATTTATTCTGGCACTCACGCACACACACACACAAAAAATAAATAAATTTGCACTGGTTCTAAGAGGGTGTCGGCGTAACGAGGAGGACCGTTACACAATGGTCTATGCATCTACTTGCAGTCCTGCAAGCAAGACGAGATCACCATGCAGTGAGGCAGTGGCAATGTATAGAGGTAATGTCGTGGCAATGTATGGAGGTAATGTTGTGGCATTAACTTTGAAGTCAAAGAGACAATTAACTAGTGAACGTTGAAAACAATTGAGGCATGCCATGTATACCTTCTGAGAAAATCATAGCTTTGATGTACTTCCAATGCTCCAAGTTGTACATTTATTGTATAGCTACCATATTGCCAATGTCCCCAACACCAAACGGTGCATTTATGGAATTAGCCATGTATTTATGGAGTTACTAGCGGAGCTAGCAAAATGTTAATTGAAACATAGGGTAAGTTAATCATTACACCTATGATCGAGAACAAGATTATTAATACACGATGTAACCATGGCAATACGACTTCAAAGTTGAAATTCAATAACATCCAGATTTACTTATGTTCAACCTTTGAAATAAAAAAAAGGTAAGTCAAAATTCGAATTAATAGGGAGTAAATGAAGAACTCATTGCTATATTCCCTACCTTTGGGAGGGACTAACAAAGGAATGTAAAGAAATTAAAAGCAAAGGAAGTAACACTTTTCAAATATATTTGTTTATACTTGAGTAGTCCTTTCCAAAAAATGTGTTTATACTTTGGTATAATCAAAGAACTAAAGTTCAAGGCGGAGGCAACAATTTTTCGAATAAGCCTGCTTTTATATGTAACTTGCGAGATGCAAAACCTTAATCTATGTAACTTGCGAGATGCAAAACCTTAATCAAATACCCATCCAAAAGCCATATGGCAAATTTTTATGTGGCTTATTCGAAACTTGCTTTAGATGCCCGGAATTGTAGAGTTTTTATCAAAACATTTTTTATTTAAAAATATCAATGTGTTAGAGTTACACTTGTGGTGTAGGCGAAGAATATCAGAAGTGAAATGCTTTGCGTTTAGAATCTCAAAGACGTAAGACCATAAAAAAGTGAACGAGTATGCGAATATTATGCAAGAAGAATAAACGAGAGCGTAAACAATAAATTACTTTGTATTGAGCATTTTTAAATAGTCTATCCAACTTTAACTTCTCATGAATAGAAATTTTCAACTTTACAAGCTCCATGTATATATAAGTGAGAGATTAGTGATAATATACTATAAAGATTTAAACTCGTCATCATTGAGAGAAACAAATATATCAAGGCACTTTTATAGTTTTAAAAAAAATATCATACGAGGATACTTTGATGTTTGAATAGTGGATGGAGATGATTAATTCATATGTGACCAACCGAGGTTAGATAAAGGTGATAGTTTCTACATATTCAAAAATGTCGTTGAACTCTGAGAAATTTTGGCTTTCTGTTTTAAAAAATATGAAACGAAGTAGAGGTGGGGAATACGTTTTTTACACTAATTAATGAGAGAAGAATGTGTAGAAATTAAATAAACATAGTTGTAGTAATAAAAAATACAAAAATATATGATCATTTGACAACAATTTTTTTGGAAAATCCCTTTCAAGAGAGAGAAAAACACACACACACACACTCTAAAGCACACTCAATGTATTAGTCAACAAATAAATGGTTACAATACATTATAGAGTTTTTGTGCTCTCAACAAGAGTGTTCAACAGTAGCACAAGGATTCTGGAGAAATCTCAACAACATAACAATAAGTTAAAAATCACACTATGTTTTTCTCCAAACCTAGCACTCGAAATAGACATATCAAAAACCATAAACCATTTGTGGGTTTCCAATTCTACTTGCCAGAAACCATCAATAGTTAATTGGAAAACTATTGTTGTTTAACATTCATTGCCTACTAGAGATCTTAATTAATTTCATGCCACTATTCAATGGTTATTCCTTGCTATTGCTCTGCATTTATTCCCTGCTACTAGTCTACATTTATTCCCCCCATTACTCATCAGTGCTTCCCTTCTATAGCTCTGCATTGATTCCCCGCTCCACTGCAGGACTCCAAGGTGTATGACACATGTCCCAACGTTCTCCCACTTTTCATATACCTTGCAAGAGTATAAGGGAGATGCATTGAATTGCGAGCTAATTTCTAGGGGACATACGACCCATATACTCATAGAACCACTTGAATTTACCTGTGCTCACCATTTTCTCCAATACATCTACAACATTATGCAAAGTGTCAACTTTATATAGTATCACCTTTCAATCCTCTATCATGTCCCTAATGAGATGGTATTGGATATCTATATGTTTTATCTTTGCATGAAAGGCGGGGTTCTTAGCCAAACAAATGGCACTATTACTATTACATTGGATTGTGATAGCTCTCTGACTTAGCCCTACTTTTGAACATAGTTTCATAAGCCAAATGACCTCCTTATAGGCATGAGTAGCTACCATATACTATGCCTCTATAGTGGACAAAGCAACTGCAACTTGTCACTTGCTCATCCAATTTACTGCTCCACTAAATAATTGAAACATGTATATGCTTATAGATCTCTTTCTATCTACAACCCCACCCAATCAAAATCCATGTAACCCTATATATCCACTCAGTGTGGGTCCCCTAAAACGTCACCATGATAGAAAATGGAATATTCAAAAGTTCCTCAAAAATACCCGAAGACTCTCTTCATTGTATCCCAATGTTTGTATAGGATTAGCCATGAATTGTTTCAAGACTCCCACTACTTGGGCAATGTATGGTATAGTACATATCATAACATACATCAAGATACCAGCTTCACTAGCATAAGGAACGAAAGACTTATCTTCCATCTCTATGGGCATTGTAGGACACTACTCAATTGAAAGCTTATTTCCCACAAAAATTGAAACACTCAATGATCTGCAATATGCATGTGAAAATCTTGTAGATTAGAGTTTACATACTTACTCTGGCTCAACCCAAACTTTCTATTTGATTTATCTCTCCTAATCTCCATTCCTAAGATATATTTGGCATCCCCTGAGTCCTTCATATCAAATTGTGCCAAAAGATGAGACTTCAAATATGAATCACATCCTTACTATTACCAAAGAATAACATATCATCTACCTATAAAGTGATAATAGGGAAATGACAACCATCATGTTTATAATACACATAGTGATTTAATTTGGATCTCAAAAATCCTAATCCCAACACGGAAGAATCAAACTTTTGGTACCACTATTCTAGGACACTGTTTAAGACCATCTAAAGACTTTTTTACTTTGCAAACCAATGACTCTTTACCTTTTTCAACACAGTTCTCTAGTTGTGTCATATAGATATCCTCCTTCAAGTCACCATGTAGGAATTTTGTTTTCACATCCATATTTTCTATCTCTAAATAAAAAGTTGTTTCTACAGATAGTAGGAGCATAATATATCTTAACTTAGCAACTAGATAAAATATCTCACCAAAGTCTATACCCTCAACTTGGGAATATCCTTTCACAACCAACCTTGCCTTGTGTTTTTCAAAATTTCCATCAAGATTCTAAACCATAGATGATTTTAGGGGCTAAATTTCACAAATGGGCTAATTTTCCATGTTTTTTCTCAAAAACACTTCACCAATTTTCCTTTTTCTAAAAATGATTTGCCCAAATTCCATAGAATAATTTTTTTTTTAACTTAAAAATCGCCAAAATTTTATAAAAACTATATAAAATCCTTAGAAATTAGAATATTTTTACAAATCTATCGCCAAACATTTTACATTTTGCATATTAAGGAATATTTTTACAAATCTATCGCCAAACATTTTACATTTTGCATATTAAGGAATGGTAAGATTAGTCTAGGTTTCTACATTTTAATATAAATTTTCATCCTTAAAATCATCCTTGTTCTAAACCAACCATGTTTTTGAATACCCATTTACATCCAATAGGTTTCCACCCATTAGGAAATGTTACCAAGTCCAATGTACCATTCTTTCTAAGTGTGACTATTGTTGGGGATTGGATGTAAAATGATACAAAACAAATAAACGAAACTGCAGATAATTGAAGAGGAATAACTTTCAAAAATAATAAGCGGTGCCTAAAGACACCGTTACAACACTTAAGCATGGGGCATTTTTATCAAAACATCACAATGCATGTTCAACATATTCATACATGTTCACTTCACACTACTATTTATAGCTTCAAGATCTAACCAACTTCCTTGGAATTGGGAAGATCTTTTCCACATACAAATGCCAGTGGTTAGAGTTGACTCCATCAAATCCACGATGTCTAGTTGGCTTGAAAAGGATGCATGACCTGACCTTCCATGCATCCAACTCGTATTTGATTTCTCAGTTGGTCGATCCACCGACCGATTGTTTTCAACTACTGGTTGATTGTCTGACCGATAGGTTTGCTGAATAATCAACAATTGATATAGATATCTTGTCGATCACTTGACTGACTATTTATAGATGTTGGTAAACCGCCCGACCGACTGATTCTCGGAGAAGTGTGATGAACCATAAGAATCTAAGGTTCCAACACCCCCCCATCAACACACGGATCTGTAGATTTAGGAGGTGAAATTAATTCAGTAGGACACCCCCCCATAATTGTAGCTTCTTGAATCCCAAGCATCAAACAGAGCTTGATAAACTTAGCTTCAAATAATGGTTTAGTAAATATATCAATGATATGATCATTTTTTCTGCAATAGACAAGAGAGACAACGTTCTCATGAACTAATTGACTCAAATAGTGAGCATATAGCTCAACATGTTTCATCTTACCATGTGCAACATAGTTGTTAGTAACTTGAATGGCACTCTGATTATCATAGTAAAGTGTAGTTAAGGTTTGTACAAGAAGTCCAAGTTCACCCAAGAGTTAACAAATCCATACGAATTTTGTACCTACATGAACCACACCACAATATTATGCTTCTGTAGTTGAAAAGGAGACTACCTTCTATTTCTTGCATGACCAAACCAATGATCTAGTGCTGAAGTGAAACACATAGCCAAAAGTGGACTTATGATCATCATTGTCTCCTACCCAATTAAAGTCGGTAAACAAGTTAGGGAAACAAGTTACAAAGAGTAAATCATTATTAGGGAAACAAGTTACAAAGAGTAAATCATTATTCCATGGGTGAGTGAAAAAGGATAAAAACCACTAGAATGAATTATTGTCCACGGGACAAGCGGAACCCTACTCCCAAAGGCATGGGATGTGAGGGAACAAGCTAGCACAAAAGTAGGCCACGAAGATTCCATAGGGTTAGGGATGAGGCCATCTTGAAAAGACCTGGGCAAAGCTATTAAAAACAAGTATGTTATGAGGCAGGACACTGTTGAGTAGTTGTGAGAAAAAGAGTTTGGTGGTTCGGAGAAGAACTAAACTCGAAGAAGTATGGAAAAGGTTATACAACTTTCAGTCCCCATGGAATAATGATTTAGGCTCAGGGGTGACAAGGACAAGTAAATTTGGTTGTCCATGTCTATAGTTGGGAGGAAGTGGTTCCCTACTTAGTTTGTTTCCCAGTTTTTGAAGCAGGCTCATATATGTTCTCTTCTTTTATTTACATTTGTTTTAATAATGAATGACAAGTATTACAGTAGAGAATGGTTGAAAAAGTTACAGTACTAGTTATAACCAAATACATATATGTGTTCTATTTATTATTTAAATATTGGTTGCAAGAAAAAATAAACATGCATGTAGGATACTATTTATAGTTGTTTATTTATTTACCAAAGCAACAAAAAATGCATAACAAAGTTTGTACAATGTTGTTCCAAGTAGGAAATTTATTATTTATATATTGCAACTAGAAAGAAAAGAATACACATCTATTTACATTTTATTTTCAAATAAGATTATTTGTTCAACAAAAAAAAACGGTCTTGGTTGAAAACATAAAGAAACATGTTTGCACATAACAAATATGTTGAAGTTTCATGTATATGAGGTATCCATTTCTGTATGTTTGATGGTATTGAAGTAACCTAACAACATTTCGCTCAAATAAATATATGGATGCACAATAGACAATGTATACTATTGCAAGTAAAAAGAATGATGTCTTTAGTACCAAACTAAACCAAAGATAAAATAACACTTGCAGGTATTATAACCAGAGCATCATTTGAGGAAAGAACATGGTAAACATTTAAAATAAACCGTCCGAAGCCATCGACCATGACGGCTTGGCTTAAAACGATACAATGAACTATTGTAAACCCTTCTCATAAAAATGAAATCATCGAATCGTTGACAAAAACAAAAAGGGCAATTTGTAATACAGGCAAATTAAAAGAGTTACATGTGAGTTAGTAGCTCAAATAACTATACTTCATACATTGGAGTTAAACCAATTCATAATATTAACAAATATAAATGAAAATGTATATCTTGTCTATTTCATCAGAGGCTCAAATGATGAAATCGTATATATATATATATATATATATATGGAAGAGGTGAGTACATCCCTACCTAACCTCTAGAACATGATGAAGAGAATCTAACTTAGCGTTATCACCCTATTAACCTCTAGAACATGATGAAGAGTACATCCCTGCCTTCGTGGATATCTATTAACCTAGTTATTGAGTAACCCAAGTCTAATCATGGTTCTCCATTAATAAGGTTTGTGTTTAACTCAAGTTATTTAAAAGGCAATGTGATGTGTGTACGTACTCTCTCAGGTGACAATTGTAAGCAAAATGAACTTTACTATGACATTTGCAGAGACCCTAAGGTTGAGAGCTAGGGTAGTATTAAATGTTGTCAAAAGCGAGTCTGTGGATTTGATCCACTCATACCACCATGACATGGTTACAATAATATACTCGATTAACAATAAATACATTGAACTTAAATGAGTGGGTTTAAATCGTGTCCAATGTTGATATAAGAATCACTTATGGATGGTTTAAATAATTAATAAATGGTACATGACCTTTGGGTCATAGTAAAAGGCTTAAAGTTCTCAAGAACCACAATACATTAGAAGTTTAAATAATGATAAAAGGAAATATTACCTATAAACAATGCGAGTTTTCTCCAAACATTTAGATTCATAGTTCGTTCCTATGAGACCACAATCATTTATATGGGCTTGGGTGAGTAAGATCATAATACCATATGAATGAGAACATAATTGAGAAACTTAATAAAGTAAGTTGCAATACATATGACTTGAGTAGAATATCCATTTATTGATAACGATCGACACGATGGAAGAATTGACATGTGGATTTAAGCGCCAATGAACAATTATCCTACCATGGAAACACTGTATGCGATAAACAATTAGTTAATAACATTCAAAATATTGTATGCGATAAACATTTAAGAAAATATATATAAGAAAAATTTCAAGTATAATCGCATGAGCATACTCTTGGCGATGGAAATTTAAAAAACAAATTGGTGGAAAGAGTCATTACAAATGGTATCAGAGCATGGTTTCAACACCACGAATTTATAGGCTCAAAGAAAACATTATATATATATATATATATATATATATATATATATATATATAAAGGAAGATAATGAAAGGTTACTTAAGGCTAGTAAAGAACAAGAGGAAATAAATGAAATTATTCTTCAAAAAATGACTAAGATGAAGCAACAAAGACAGATAGGACAAACTTCCAGTAATGCCAAAAAAGAACCTTCTAATGAAGAATCCCATAAAACGTAAGGAATATCAAGTGAACAATGATAAAATGAAATTGTTAGAAGAAGGAAAATATAGCTAGAATAATTCGGACAACAACACATTGCAAATAATTACACCTAAAACAAAGAAAAGGAAATGGCATGAGGAATAATTGCTTGGAGAGTTTAAGAAAATTAGGCCACCTAGCTTTGATGGTGAGTCTGAGGAGGGAGCATAATATTGGCATCTAAGCATGAGTAAATACTTTCAAATTTACAATTATCCCAGAAACTTGAAGGATAGATTAGTTGTGTATCAACATAATGGAAAAGGTACCATTTGGTGGAAGGAAATAGAAATAGATAACAAGATTAGGAGTAGCGAGCTAAATTGGAAAATATTCAAGAAATATTTTAAACATAAATATTTAACATAATGATATTACGACAAGAAGGCCAAAGCATTCCATGACCTTAAGCTAGGACATTGTGCATTTAAGAATTTGTGACTAAATCTGTGAATATTATGAGATATGTACCTGGCCTCCGGGAGGAGAAGGCAAAAGTTCAAAGGTTCATGAGTTGTTTTCCTCAAGTGTATAAAGAAAATATTGAATTCCTTAATCCAAATACCATGGATGAAGTGATAATATATTTTAAACTATTCTTTACCCAATTTAAACAAAGAAATGAAAATGCAAAGCCGAGGCAACACAAACACAAGGAAAATTTTGATCCCAAAAAGAAAAATTTCAAACATCCTCGAAAACCTTCGCATAGTTCACTAGTTAAGAAAAATAACAGATTTGTTGGACAACAAAGTGTAACATTACATAACAACAATAAACCTACATATTTTGCGAACAATACTATTAATGAGATAGTGAGGGAGCCTCTTTAGTGTTGGGGCTATAAAGGACCCCACCTCTACCATAACTAGCCATTAAGCAATCACAAAAATCAGGTAGTACACAATATTCAAGAAGTGAAAGAATTAAATTATATTGCTCGAAGAATACACAAAATAAATGTTTCCCTGTAAAATAAACAAGATGACCATCAATCTTCCATGGTGGAGATAGAAGGTATGTTAAATCAAAAACCTGTATCTATATTAATAGAACTTGGTGCAATTATGTGTTATATTTATCCTACAATGGTAGAAAATTGTAAGCTAGAGAAAGTCAAACATAAGAAATCATGGCTAGTCCAGTTAGCTAGAAGAACAAAAAGAAAAGTTGTTGAAATGGTAAAATACTGTGCAATAAACATGGATGGAATGGAGACTAGGTCAGATCTAAATATTTTGCCATTAAGTCTTATGATATGCTCATAGGTATGGACTAGTTGGAAAAACATTCAGTGCTTGTAAACTTTCGTGATAAGACCTTTATCTATATAGATGATTTTGGTAAAAATAGAACAATGGAAGGAATAACGTGGGGAGTGTCAGTAAGACAAATATCCTCTTTGCAATTAAAATGGAATGTGAGAAAATAATGCAATATTTATGTTGTTTACATATTCAATAATATTGGAGAAAGGAATGAATTTTTTTTAGCTAATGATCCACTACTGAAAGAATTCTAGGATGTGTTTCCGAAGAAAATTACTAGATTACCTCCTAGATGGGACATATATTTCACCATTGACTTAGTACTCATATATGCACTGGTGTGTAAGGACCCTTACTGAATGAGTACTCTAAAATTGAAAAAACTTAAGATGCAACTTCAAGAACTATTAGATAAACAATATATCAGACCCAATGTGTCTCCGTGGGGAACACCGATTTTGTTTGTTAAAAAGAAAGATGGAACCTTTTGATTGTGTGTTGACTATAGACAACTCAATAAGATGACTATTAAAAACAAATACCCTTTTCCCTAAATTTATGACTTGATTGATCAAGTCGAAGGAGCTAATATATTCTCTAAGATATATTTGTGGTCAGGATATCACCATATTACAATCAAGGAGGACATACATAAAATTGGTTTCCAAACTAAATATGGGAATTATGAATTCTTACTAGTACATTTTGGTTTAACAAATTCCCCTACTACATTTATGTGCTTGAAGAGGATTGTTCATGATTTTTTTTATAGATCATATATTGACCTATTCAAAAACTAAAGAGGAACATGAAGAACACTTGAGAATAGTCTTGAAGACAATTACAAAGAATCAACTTTATGAAAATTTTATAATCCAAGTGGATATCGGTGGCCACCCGCCTATTTTCAACTGGCTCACATACAATTTTCATCTTGGCAGTTTGTTTCTAGCTTTTCGGGTCCTAAACTTCCAAGGCCGTTTTGAGGCCTTAAACAACATTTTTTGGGATCACCACAATCACGCTATATAAAAAGTCAAAGTGTGATGGAAACATGTGTATTCCTCGGATATACCTTTCCGACGGGATATCGTGTTCCTAAAATGAAGATCGTATGCAAAATTTATGACCCCGGGAAGTTGATGTACCAACTTACCCCATTGGGCCCTACATGACTTTTGACACTTCATCTCCTAGGGTTAGGTTTTTGGATGTATAGGGTTTTCTAATTACTTCTTGATTCTAAAAATTCCTGGAGGCCTCATTGTAATGTGCTCAGATGAATGTGTCTAGCCGCTGCATCTCTCCTTAGATATTAGTTATCACCATTTGAGCAAGGCTATTTTCATTATGCATTTTATAGTTTTCAACAGATTTCTTTATTGAATAGAAGTCAAGTTTCATTGTACCTATGTTATTGCTCACTATATCTTTGTTTTAATTTTATAGAGTCATGTTTCATTTCATTTTGCTCATAAATATAGATCATTCGTATCAAAGCAGTATTTTATTCATTTGTTTCTATGTGCATATCCCCAACGAGTTCATGGTATAAGCAGTTGAGACTCGAACCAGTTGAGCCTTTGTAAGATCGACCTTTTTGAACCCAAAGACCACCCATGGGGGAAGAAAAGAGAGATGATGGGGCATGATATCCATTTAAAATTTTTCTCAAGGAAGACCTCCCATGATAGATGAACGTGATTATGGATAATTTTGTGCAAATCCTTCGACAACTGCCAACGGGAAACACATCTTCCTCAAGCAGAGGCGTCGCCCCCTTCAAGGTACATATCAATTTTGATATTCCTATATTTGAAGTTCAGATAGATGTGTATGTTTTAGACAAATGGTTAAACCTTCTAGAAGGGTATTTTTCTATCCATAACTTTTCCAATAGAGAAAATATTACATTTGTTCTCCTTAAGGCCATC
>CBVK0100692346.1:0-11155 GCA_900067695.1 Picea abies
ATAGGAGACTAGGAGGTATAATTGCAACTAATGGAATAAATTTGACATAAATAAAATAACATTACTAATGTAATATGCCCCAATTAAGGGGTAATGAACCAATATTAGGGCTTAACAGAGGGAGCCTTATATCTACTTGATGGCTCTAATCTTCCGACTATATGGAGAAAAGGAATGCTCCAAGTTCTCAGAAGCATGGATGCCCCTAGCATACACTATGGAAATCTCTGGGAGTAGCTTCAACTAGGGAGAAATTATCTCCAAGAAATTGAGCATCAGTGTACAGTAGGCTCAGACACTGAAAGAAGGAGAAGCACTCGCATTTCACATGGCCTCATATATGCTAGATGTAATCTGCGTGAGGAATGTATTCGCTAGTATGAATTTAAGCTGGCACATTGCAAAACTTCCTGTTCATTTCTACTTCAACATCCTATGGTAGAACATGTATAAAAAATCTTACACCCTTATTTGCGATGAATTCATTGCTCGGGTTTACTTCATTATTTTTAAAAGGTAATGCCCAAGGTTGTTTGTAGCAACCAAGAAAATGATCTCGAAGGTAGGCCACTGGTATCTAGACGAACACACAACCTATATCAGGGTGTTCGGGGCCACTAGAGCACCACATTTTCTCCTTGCTCACGTCCCAGACTGACTTATTGTAGGAGAAATCTATTATCAGACTATTGATCAAAATCTGGACCAGGGGTCAAAATTTAGCTCAAAAATCAAAGTTCTATGAATTGCCTCAAAACGAACAGGAGCATAGCCCTTGTCATCACGAACCCAATGCAACTCGTTTGGGTTCAAACGAATGTTAGATGGGAGAGATATCATGATCTTTTCAAATTGCCAAACAAGTAAAAAAAAATTATGCTGACTGTGCAGTCTGTACAATCCGTACAGATGACTGACGTGGTAGAGGTCGTACATCTAGGTGGCAGATGATGATGTGGCATTCACTCATTGGCAGATGTGGTTGAATCAAATTGTGACACATGGCATTTATTGGGCAAATGGTGTGGTGCCACGTGGCCCAGTCATGGGCTGCCATGTGGCACCATTGTAATTGGTTGGTTGTTTAAAATATAATGGAGTCCGTGGGGATTGAACCCCAGACCTCCTCTCCCAACCGAGCTTTAACAAAGTCCACCCTACCAACACACCACGCATTAGTTCTTGTTATATGAATGGTTTTATATTTATTAAAATCGAATTGAAGTTTGATTTGGGGCGTGTCTAGGCTGGGGCTTAGCCCCAGCCCTCGGTCGCACACTTTAAACATATGACCATTGTATATACGAATGCGCGCGAATATGTAATGGAGCCCACGGTTGTATTACATATCATATGACCATTGTATATACATAGCGCGCGGGGTTTGGATTGGTTTGAAACGGTCACCATATGCTTGCCACTTGTCAATCATTCATTTGCCCTTATAAACGGAGCCCTTTTGCGATAGCGCATGGTCACATGGTGACCCTTGTGACTATGGTCTTGGTGGTTAGGGGTTGGGCACACCCTAATCGTCCTACAGTTTGAACGGTTTTGTGGTTATGTGCATGTGCTAGGTTTTAGCACGAATTTTGAGCATGTTCTTGGTTGAGCACACAGAGGTGCGTTTTGGCGAACCAGAGACAACAAGCTTGAAGGAAGAGAATGGCAGGGGGGCTATCTTCTTCATTTTTTGGCCAAATGAGGTGCCGAAAAAGCCCAGCTAGGGTTTTTTGGATTTTTTGAATCCATTGGCACTATTTTCACAGCCATTTGAAGACTTCTTTTGCAGGTTTTTAACCATTGAAGTTTCAGGAAGCTCCAGGGAGCTTGAAGCCCTCATTGTTTGAAGTCATGCTCAGATGAGCCTATGTTTTTTTTCTGTGATTGAATAATCATTTTTGGCTAATTATTATGCTCTGAACACTTTGGGATATGTTTCAGATCCATTTGAGGACTTTTACAGGTGTTTTTTCCAAAGAGAAGCTCAGGGAAGCTTAAGGCCACATGTAGAAGAGGTCATGCCCGGATGAGCCATGATCCATTTTCAGAGTTTTATTAGTCATTTTTGGGGTTTTTATGTATTCTGATCCCAATGGTATAGTCAATATTTCCATTGGAGTTGAGCAGCATCTTGTAAAAGAATCTTTGACAAATTAATCCCAGAGAGCCAAGTCCATTAAAGGAGGCTCAAGGAGATGTAGCCCAGAGAGGGGTGAACTTCTTTATCATCTTGTTATTGTTGTGAGTTTGGTGGTTTATTGGCTGCAAGTTATTCTGCTGTGTATTTATTTAAAGCACATATTTAACCATTTAAAAGAACATTTTCTCACACATGAACATTTAAAGGAAGAGGCATAAACTTAGCACATAATCTATCCTGCATATTTTAACACATGAAGCAAGGTCCTGTAAAGTTTATTTTAATGAAGTAGAGGGTGCTTGCATAGAATAACAAGTGAGCCCACTATTTTCAGATTAGGTGGTATCAGAGCATAGTTTGTTTTTCTCATGTGATTGCCATTGATAGCTTGAGATTTAGCTGTTGGTAGTTGTGCAAGTTTTGTGTTGAAGTTTGATATCTTGCAAGGATGGAGGAAGCTTCAAACATTGGTAGTTCTCATACATCTTCATTATCTAAGTTCTTTGACAAAGAGATGTTGAAGGAATTATTAACCATGAGAGATTTGATGAAAGAGATGTGTGAAGATAGAAAGGAGAGCATTTCCCTTGAAGAGCAGTTGATGGCCATGAAGGAGGAGAAAGACCAACTTCTTGAAAAGTTGCATGAGATGGAGACTCAACTCCATGAGGCAAAGGAAACTCTTACTAAGTACATGCATGAACATAAGGTATGTAATGTTAGTTTATCTTCAAATTCCTGTCAAGATGAATGTTTTGGTGTTTTTGAAAATCACACAAGAGGAATAGGGTCCAAGTTATTGTTAAAAATGGGCTATGAAGGTAAAGGGTTAGGCAAGCATGCACAAGGCATTGTTGAGCCTATTGTTGTTGAAGAGAGACCTAAGTATTGTGGTCTTGGATATGAACAAAGAGATGGAGAAAATTCCAAAGTTGAGGAGACAAGGGAAAATGTTCCAAGAACAAATTTTGTTTCGAGTTCACCTCCTCAAGAAGGCTATAAAGGTGAAAGTTCAAGAACTTTTGTTGAAAGTTCAATCCCTCAAGCATGCAAAGCTTGTGTTCAAGATGAATGCAAATGTGTGAAACGAAAGAGTTGTGACAGCGATGAGGACAAGAACACTGTTGTTGGTCTTCAAAGGAAAGCTTGTAACTCTTCAAATTCACTTCCTCAAAGAGGCGATAAAGGTGAATGCTCAAGGTATAATTCTGCTTATCATTCAATTGCTTTTGATTATGTTAAGCATGATAAATTTGTATGTAAAAATGGAAGAAAAATTCCATGTACATATTGTGGTTTATATAACCATCATATTTCAAAATGTTGGAAAAGATTGGCCACTTTCAGGAAACTTTACAAGCGAAGACAACTTGAAAAGAGGATGCAAAAGATTTGCACTCATTGTCAAAAGAGGGGTCCTCTCATTGACCAATGTTGGACATTGCATCCAACCACTCATCCACAGCATAAGAAGCAGATGGATAAAGAGATTGACAAGAATGGAAGAGGAGATTCCATCATCAATGTGAGTCAAGATGATTCATAAGAGGACGATTTTCAGCAAAAAAAGTCACCATTGAGTTGGCTTGGTAAGAAATGGTTGGATTTCTTGAGCAAGTAAGGCTTGCATTTTCTATTGTAAATGCACTTTTCAGCCTTATGTGTGCATTTATGGAGAGTATGACAAGCTGTAGCAGTTTATCACAACTTGTATGATGCAAGTTGCATGTGAATGCAATTCGTTTGAAGGCATTTTTGTTGTTGCACAACTTCGCCAGGAGGATGTAAAAGTGGGGTATGATGTTCACTTGTTACAACCATATATCTTTTTCATATTCAGCTCTTATGTACCCACATGTTTCGGGTTTATGTACTTATGTTTGTACATTGAAGGAGAGTTGAAAAGCTATGCACAGACATGTGTTTTGTGTGTATGTATAAGCAGTGAACCTAGTGATGGTTCATCATGAATGATTCATGATTGTAACATGATTGTGTATCATGTATGACGACTTGTCATATTGGGAAGGTTGATATGTTTCAAATGAGTCTCGACTTGTGTCGATGTTATCTTGACGACTATGTGTGTCGATCATGTTTTTCGACTTGTGTTTAGTTGATGGTGTTTGTTGGCTTGTAAGTTGATTTTGAGTACACCAAGATAAGAAAAATGCCATGTGCTTTGATAAAGCACAAGATGTGACCATTTGCTTGAAGAGAAAAAAGAATTTGTTGGCATCATTTTCAGTCTTGTACAAATTTATTTTCAAGATTGATGGTTTTCTTGGCTTTTGACAAGATGTCGCAGGAAAGTTTTTGCAGCCATTGGACAGCTGATTGTGTTGACGTCAAAGAGTTCACAAGAGGGACTTGATCCTCAGTGGGAAGGTTGGCAGTATTCCAAGCACAAAGAGAACAGTGGGTCAGCAGCAACCAGAGAACAGTGGGTCAGCAGCAACCAGAGAACAGTGGTTGAGGGACATAGCCAGTTGCAGTGCAAGGCATGTCAAAGTATCCAGGTGATTGTCAAAAAGAATTTTCAAGTAGAATAAGTTGATAGAACTTGAAACCAAAGGAGTATTGAATCTCAAACAAATGATCATAATCTTTTGTGGGTCCAAAATCCTTTCAGTGAGAAGGCATGATCAAAATCTGGACCAGGGGTCAAAATTTAGCTCAAAAATCAAAGTTCTTGGAATTGCCTCAAAACAAACAGGAGTGTAGCCCTCGTCGTCACGAACCCAAAGAAACTTGTTTGGGTTCAAACGGAGGTCGGATGAGAGAGATATCACGATCTGTTCGAATCGCCAAATAGGGAAAAAAAATTATGTTGACTGTGCAGTCCGTACAGATGTTGACGTGGCAGACGTCGTATGTCCAGGTGGCAGATGATGACATGGCATTCACTCATTGGTAGATGTGGTCGAATCAAATTGAAACACGTGGCATTTATTAGGCAAATGGTGTGGTGCCACATGGCCAAGTCATGGGCTGCCACGTGGCACCATTGTAATTGGTTGGTTGTTTAAAATATAATGGAGTCCATGGGGATCAAACCCCGGACCTCCTCTCCTAACCAAGCTTTAACAAATTCTGCCCTGCCAACACACCACGCATTAGTTCTTGTTATATGAATGGTTTTATATTTATTTAAATTGAATTGAAGTTTGATTTGGGGCATGTCCGGGCTGGGGCTTAGCCCCAGCCCCTGGTCGCACACTTTAAACATATGACCATTGTATATATGAATGTGCATGAATATGTAACGGAGCCCGTAGTTGTATTACATATCATATGACCATTGTATATACAGAGCGCGCGGGGTTTGGATTGGTTGGAAACGATCACCACATGCCCGCCACTTGTCAATCATTCATTCACCCTTCTAAACAGAGCTCTTTTGCGATAGCGCATGGTCACATGGTGAGCCTTGTGACCATGGTCATGGTGGTTAGGGGTTGGGCGTGCCCTAACCATCCTACAGTTTGAACGGTTTTGTGGTTATGTGCATGTGCTAGGTTTTAGCACGAATTTTGAGCGTGTTCTTGGTTGAGCACACAGAGGTGCATTTTGGCGAACCAGAGACAACAAGCTTGAAGGAAGAGAATGGCAGGAGGCCTATATTCTTCATTTTTTGGCCAAATGAGGTAACCCCAGCTAGGGGTTTTTGGATGTTCTGAATCCATTGGCACTATTTTCACAACCATTTGAAGACTTCTTTTGCATATTTTTAACCATTGAAGTTTCAGGAAGCTCCAGGGAGCTTGAAGCCCTCATTGTTTGAGGTCATGCTCAGATGAGCCTATGTTTGTTTTCTGTGATTGAATAATCATTTTTCGCTAATTATTATGCTCTGAACACTTTGGGATATGTTTGAGATCCATTTGAGGACTTTTACAGGTGTTTTTGCCAAAGAGAAGCTCAGGGAAGCTTAAGGCCAGATGTAGAAGAGGTCATGCCCGGATGAGCCATGATCCGTTTTCATAGTTTTATTAGTCATTTTTGGGGTTTTTATGTATTTTGATCCCAATGGTACAGTCATTATTTCCATTGGAGTTGAGCAGCAGCTTGTAAAAGAATCTTTGACAAATTAATCCCAGAGAGCCAAGTCCATTGAAGGAGTCTCAAGGAGATGTAGCCCAGAGAGGGGTGAACTCCTTTATCATCTTGTTATTGTTGTGAGTTTGGTGGTTTATTGACTGCAAGTTATGTTGTTGTGTATTTATTTAAAGCACATATTTAACCATTTAAAAGAACATTTTCTCACACATGAACATTTAAAGGAAGAAGCATAAACTTAGCACATAATCTATCCTGCATATTTTAACACATGAAGCAAGGTCCTGTAAAGTTTATTTTAATGATGTAGAGGGTGCTTGCATAGCATAACAAGTCAGCCCACTATTTTTAGATCAACTATCCTGCAGGGATATAACGCCACTTTGGTCAAGGAAAAGAAACAATCATTTATAGCCTACGACTTCCATGTGGGGTTGTATCTAGTGAAGGGCACTACTCAAGCTAAACAAGAAGGTTTGATTCAACTGGAATACAGTTTCCCTACAGGTCAGTTTCACAAGCACGACCCTAAGGGCCTAGTCTTCCAACACGCTTCACAAGTATCATACTGTTGGCCATACGCGCATGACAAGTTTGAGGATGATATTTTTACAGAATGTGCTCATGACTGGGAGGAGGTATTACAGAGGAAATATAACCCGAACATGACCAGGTTCAAAGCTATGCGCATGGATGAGCAGGTCGAGACAGTAGAGTAGTCGGCTCAAGAAGCTCTCAGGGTTAGAGAATAAATCAAAGTAGTAGAAACCACAGAGGCACAAAGGAGAGGGTTATTGTTACTATAAGGATCTCAAAGAATCATCGATCAACTAGAGAATGATCCTCAACTAATAGAAAAGATGAGGATCCCCTCGGACAACCCGATTACAATCGAAGAAGAACTAAATGTCTCATGGTCAACACAACTGGAGGAAATCACCGGTCTGGAAAACCCCAGCATTCCATCAACACATATTAGATCACTGGTGACCATTCCAACCCAGTATGAATTTCTAAGAACGCCAGGTGAAATAGGTGTGCCAAATCCCCTGTTTGATCTGATCACCATCTATGACAATGAAGAGAGTTTGGAGGTCTCCCTGGTAACTCTAACACCAATCATAGAAGAGAAGGAGACAGAGAAAACATCTGATCCAAGTTGCTTCAATTCAAAACCCTCCACAAGGTGACCATGAGGCCGAAGGTGTCTTAGATGTTGATTTTCTTAACCTATAGGGGACTCCGAAAGACAGCTCCAGAGAAGAGCTAGGATCAGGAGGACAAAAAGAGGAAGTTTTATATCAAGAGATCAACACCTCAAAAACTGATCACCAAGTAAGTACTGAACCTATCACTAACTCTTCAATTTTGTCTGACACCCCACCAACCGATGAACACCAGAAGGAGGACAATCCATCGGAACATATGAGAGAAGTACAAGAACCAGTCCTTGAACAAATACACACTGTAGGGAGCTTGGGCAACATTCTAACCTGGGGAGAGAAACAAATGCCTGAGCCTATTGATGAGGTCGTCGATATATAGGTGATCACTTATGACAGGAAGAGGAAAGCTATTATAAATAGGACCACCAAGAAGAGAAGGCTCACGATGGATAGCTCAATTCTCATCACCATGAAGGAGAATTTGCTCATCACAAAACATGCCAAGACATCTGAGCTTATCAGCATAGGAATGGCTATCACTGATGTCACGTTGGATAGAGAAAAGTGATATGAAAAGGAACTGACATCTTCACTCAAAGAGTTAGAACATCTGTGCCATTTGGAAAATTACTATGAAGACTCAACGTAGGGAACGATGTTTATGAAGAGTGAGTTCAAAGATGTTTATGCAAAATTCACAAATGAACGACATCTTTTCACTGTAGGTATAGGTGATTTCCATGAAGATACCCTTATGGAACTAGAAACCTACAAGGACGTGGATATATGGTATGAAAAGCATACCAAGAGGTGGAAATAATTGACTACATCAACGCAGTGCAGAAGGGCCGAGACACAAAGGAGCATGGTATTCAAGTGCTAAGGGATAGCAGGACCTCTTGGATTAGAAAAACAGTCAAATACTGGGTAAGTATGTCACAGGAACCTCAGTGGGAGATAGAGAAGAAGTGGGCTGAGTGCGAAAAGTGCTGGAAAAAGATCAATCAGGAGATGAAAGGCATTGGCCTCCCAAAATTCGGCTCACCCAAAGACTTTGTCGACCTGCATGACATAGTCAAGCGACATGCAGAACAAGACTCAGCATGGACATTGGAGATTGAACAGACAACAAGCATGTCACCAAATCAAATACAACAGTTTACAGAGCATCCGATAAAGGCTCGGGCAGTTCTACAGCGACAGAGCATCCGATAAAGGCTCGGGCAGTTCTACAGCGGTTGAGTTCCAAGATCATCAAATACAGAGAACGAGTAGTAGAAGTGAAATAAATCCTTTCAGCCCCGATGGATCAGCACAGATTCCTGTATGCCAACACATGTGAGGATATCTTTTTCAAGTGGTCAGAATATGAGAAGAGTCATCCACTCAAGTAGAACCACGAGACAATTCCTAGAGAACAAAGAGATCAAGTGCCACATGGATATTTTTTTTTTACTTAACTTAAACTTGTAGAAACTATTTTTAGTTAGTGATTCTTTATAAATAAAGGGATTGACATTTTAGAAAGGGTTGATGGTTTTGGGAAAAGACCCTCTTTTTGAGAATTGTAAATAACTATTTCTAAACAACCTTAATTGAGAACTCATGTTTAGGACTAGAGACAAAATTTCGTTTTTCATCAAGGGCGTTATGTGATTGGATTGAGGAGGAATTAGTTCCAACTTTTATTTCAATAAACGATGTTGTAATGGGTAAGAGTTTATGAATCTATTGATAAGTTATCTGATTCAATATTTTTTGCAATTCTTTTGTTCTTAATGATGGAAAGCAAATCGTTGTGTTAATGTGTGATTGGTGTTAGATTTGAGGAAGCTATTTTTCTTGCAATCATCTTATTACATGCGTATCTTTCTTCCGTTAATTGTATCTCAGTGAATGTTGAAATACCAACAAGTTAAGGTATTAGTACTATGCTTGTAATAAGTGTGAATATCTTTGTCTGCAAGCTTGAGCATGAGGGTTATCCCAAGATCATCCTTCTTTAGTAGTTAAGAATCCCTTTTGCCAGTTGGTTTATACCAGCGCATCTCATTTTATCAGACTCATCTAATAAAATAAAAGACAAAAAAAGAACGTTTAAACTGAAGGAGGAACCTTCATAGAAAGATACACTGTCAGTAACCAAGTAAAATCCCATCGATAAATTAGCTAGATCAAAAGATCTGGAGAACCATTCCACCATCAAATGATGCAGATTTTAATTGGGCCTCTAAGGCAAGTTTGGTTCTTGATGTTGAGTTAAAGGGATCTCGGACCCCTAAACACTCCTTAATGACCCTCATAAGACCCATCTCAAATGCTCACATCACTTATACGTGTTCACGAATTATATTAATGAGCGATATAATTTATGTGAGAAGAATACCAAAGAAAAGAGATAGCATTAGTGGTAGGAAGCTCAAGTAGCAAAGGAGGATGCCATTGCACCCACATAGAATTGGGAGAGTTATATCAAAAAATTCTCAACAACACTTATTTAAGGAATCACCATAAGAGATAAAAGGTATTTCGTGAGATCAATGGGGATTTGGTGAGATCAATGGCAGAGAGTCCATGTCACAAGAGTCCAATGTCGCATCCCGAAAGTTCGTGGTGGAGATTCCATGTCACATCCTGAAAGTGACCGAGGTTTAACAAACCCCTTGGGTCATGAAAATCGTTTTCCCATGCTACATGACATGATCTGAATGGTGTTGCATGGTATAAGGCCGAAAACCAAAACCGCTTCATCCCCATGTGACAGTGGTTTATGGTATCGACCAAACCACCCTATGCACATAACTCCCACGTCACCTACCACCATGCCACCTGCTGCCACTATGGACCTGCCACCATGGAATTCAACATAACCTCTACCACATCACCTCCATGTGGCCTCCACATAACGTATAGAAAAATACAGCCTCCTACCTCCTTAGGTTTTGCTATAACCTGCCACTTAACTAATGGAATGCCATCTCTTTCCATCTTACCAGTCCATATGAATTTGAATATTTTCTTCCTTATATTTTCGTGCATTCCTTTAGGAATATAGGCTAGGCCATAATGAATATTATATTCATAAGGAAATTCAATGGGTTCAACCGAGGACATTATTAATTGAAAACAGATCCCCAATTTTTTTGCAAATTTCATAATTTTTTTTCAAAATTTTCAAGAATTCCTTGTTTCGAAATTTTAACCAAGGCAACCATGGAATTATGCAATTAAGCTTCCCTTGGCCAATTTCAATTCTACAAACAACCAAATTCTACCATGCTCGACCCCTCGACGCTACTCATAACTCGGCCTCTATGAAAATCACAAAAGCTTCAACCTGTAAATCGGCCCAAGCATTGCAAACCTTGCTTTGATACCAATCTATGATGTGCCCAGAGCACTAGTCTAGGTAAAATCACTGCAAAATAAATCTGATCACCAAACAATGACATACCCATTTCCTAGGTACCTCTAAATTCACCTTCTTGGGAAAATACATATTTTTGTTATCAATCTTTATTAATCAAGAAACATGTTACCAACACATGCAATAATCAAGAAGTGTGATAAACTATAAAATAAATGACCAATATGTTGGGTATGTGTTATATTTTTTGCACGAGTAGTAGTGTCTGAGCGTATGTGCTAGGTGCGTAGGGGGGCGGAGCCCCCCGCGCGGGGGTTCGGGGGCAGCACCCCCGAATTTTTTTTTTCGGGACGACATATTACCAAGACGACATATTTCCAGGACCACATGATATTAGGTTGTTTTTCGGCACATGGTTTT
>CBVK0100692347.1:0-11155 GCA_900067695.1 Picea abies
TGGGAGATCCTTACAAAGTAGGGTGTTATGTTGTCATCATCATTCATCTTCATGTCACGGAGCTCATTCTTCAGACTCATAACTTGTCCAATGTTTCTGACTGAGAAGAGATTTGTTAGGGCATTGTACATCTTCTTTGATGAGTCAAGATGGGAGATGTAGGATATCAAGTGGTCTTTTATGGAATCCACTATGATACTCATGGCATTGATGTCAACATCTTTGAACTTCTCCATAGCTGCAACGCTCTGCGGTTCCTTCTCTTCTCCTTCTTTAAACTCTGAAGTCAATCCAACACTTTATTCTTAGCAAGGATGAGGTCAATCCTTGTCTTCCATGCTCTGAAGTTACAGGCTCCATCTAGCTTGTTCTCGGACTTCATAGAGTTCGTCATGGCTTGCTTGACTTGGTCAAACCCTAGATTTGACCGAAAATCCAAACTTCACGTCTTGGCCTTCTAAGAGTACCAATGCACTGGGCTAGGGCGCACTGATCTATCCGGAGATTAGGTCAATCTCGTCACTTAAGGTGCCTTGACAAGAGGTTTAGGGTTTCTGCAACTGCTTCTGTTGGTAACCCTAGCTGCAGTGCTTTTGGAAGCTGCTCCTGCTAGTAACCCTAGCGGTAGTTCCTCAACGAGATCAATATCTAGCGACTATGTTTCCTTCCAGCGTTTTAGGCTGACTGAAGAGGTGTGGGCCCATAACCTATTAGAATATAGAAGATGGTGTGCTCGTTTTACCATTAACGATACCTTCGTCACCCAACCATAGGCCGAAGCCTCCCTCCGAGCACCTTAACCTAGACTAAGAATTCCTCCGGAAGCAAACCCTAGGCTAGATAGCCAAACAAAGAGTAGCGCATCAATCCTCAAGGATAGTGCATCACAAAAAGCTGATCAGATGTTCCAAACCCTAGCCAAGAGATATCCAAGCCAATACTGAAACTAGCTGCTGCTGCAGCTGCACCTACAACCCTCCTCCAAACCTGCACACCAGACTGCAACTGCAGTGCGCACCAACTGGGAAACTGCAATTCTGAGATGCTGCAAATGAGAACTGGCGCCCTGTATTTATAGTAATCCTGCTAGTTTTGCTGGGGCCGACTTCTCCTTTTGGGTATGTGTCTGTTCAGTATATTATTATTATTTCTGGCCGACTTCTTCTCTTGGAGACTAATAGCCTAATATAAATTATCTTCTTGAGCCGACAAGGCTGCTAGGGTTATTAGCCAACTCATTAGAGTTTCTCTTGCTTCCCGAAGTCTTCTATTCTCGGCAAGGTCAATCTGGAGTTGGAAGCTTAAAGGTGCCACCTATATATCTGACCTTCCATGCTTTCAAGCTAGAAGACTAAGTAGGAAGAATTTTTTCTTCTAGAGGGATTTATGGGATGCTAGTTCTGGTTCTCGGAAGGATTGTCATTTAGTGACCCAAAAGTTGTGGCAAACAAACTTGTTTGACAATTATAAGGATATCCAATTTAAGTAGGATAGAATAAGGTAATCCATTTAGGATGAAATAATATTATATTGAGTAAAATGTATAAGAATGAGATAATTGATTACAATGACAATGAGGGCCATATATACCCACGCAGGGGTACCCTTTCATTAATAGACGTGTCTTTTGGATAAGACATGTCTTTTCATTATGATGTATTATTTATTCTTATTTAATGATTATTTATTTATATCTATATATTTTATATATTTATGTTCGTTACATAGCCTTCCCCTTTAGAAATGCTTTGTCCTCAAAGCATGTTTATGGAGAGGCTTGCATCTTCGTTCTGGCTCGCAATGTCTTCACATGATTCTCTGTTTTTTGGTGTGCTTAGGATTGACGATACGAGACGATATGAATGATGGAGAGTTGAACAGAACTGTTGAATTGTGAAAGGATCAGACCATCCTAATTCAATCTTTCGCAAAATGTTACTCTTCCATGATGAATGGTTATCATGACACTGAATTGTGTTGGTATCAATATTTTTCAGATGATAAGTTAGTCATTCCCGTCCTGAATAACATTGATATTCTGACTGGTTAAGATATCTTCTCTTATGATTTGGATGTCGATAAGGACTTCTTATAACATTATTTTCCCTTATCATGCTTATAGTGTTTTCTTGGTTTAATTTCAGTCTATGATTTTCTTCTTTACGCGTTGATGTTGCTTTCATGATTGCTAGATTTATACTTGGAATTTCCATTATTTATACTCCAACATGTGAGTATGTTTTTTCTTTAGCTGTATTGGCATCCTCCTAAGTTGTCATAATAACTAGATCTGTATTTGTTCCTTTCTCCTCGACTTGGATTCTTTCACTTGAAGACTTCGATACTTCCTCCTTGATAAGTTGTTCTAATTTATCTTCCAGCGACGTTTTATCACTCTTAAGCTTTTTATTTGCGTAAGTAGGTTTTGGTTATGATTTTTTATACATGAAAATTCTTCGTTTCATGGATTGTTGACTTCATTCTTAGTGTCTTTATTCTCATCTTTTAAACTTTTGATTTGTTCTAATAAACCTTGATTAAGGTTCTTTAAGCGCACATTTTCTTCTTGTAGTTCTTGTTATCACACAGTTTGTACTTGCCCCAAATCCCAAGGAAAGTGGATACAGAATTGGCGTAACTGGAAATAACCTATCACTGTCACCTTAATAGGAAATCCCTTTCTATTTAGGAGTATGTCAAGACTACCCCAGGGGAGACGTCCCCAGTGACCTGGGGGTTTGAGAAGGCTAAGGAAAATAACACAAGGAAATCTTTCCCCTCTCACACATCACTCAAATCAAAGGGTTCTTTATGTCTTATAGAAATGAAGCAAATAAATAGAATTGTGTATCTACCCAGAACAAGACAACAAGGCAAAAAGGAGCACTTTCCAAGTACCAAAATGATGTTAGTGCTTCATAAGACAATGAATTCTTAGAAATGTACTAGCTGATATAAAATCGCAGCAGTGTAACAGTTTATAACAGCAATAAGAAATTTGCAACAGCCACAAGATTTATGCTCTAAAATGCTTGAATAAAGACTTGAAATAATAGCTTTAACTAGGTAATTTGATAATAAATAGTCACAAGCAGTTTTAGTAACATCTAGCTAGCATAATATGTCACCATTAGGGTTAATTTGTTGTTGTTAGATGGCTGTAGCAATCTTTTCCAACAGCAGCAAGTAGGTTAATAATTTAGGCTAATCTAAGGTTAGTAGAAGTTAGTAGGTGTTCAGGAGAAGAAGTTCTGAAAATTTGTTTGATCAATCAGCACTTGTAAGTGGTAGACTAGTGCCTTTCTAGGGTAATGGAGTCAATAATGGCACCAGCAACTCTTAGAGAAAAAATAGCAATGAGAATGTTATGTCAAAGGGGATGGAAAGTGTTGTAACATAGGTCTGCACCCCTGCCTTTCCTCTATTTTCCCTATGCCTTCATCAACTTTTCCTCTTCTGGTTGGTTAAGACAGTTTCCCATTACTGAGTGGCTTGGTTCTTATTCGTTTCTTTCTTGATTGAGTCTTTGCGCATTTTTGTTTCTATTGTTTCTTGAAGGATAAATACATGTCGTATTTGGTTCGGAATGCTTGTCATCATGTTTTCCATTGATTGAGCTCACAGCAGGTCGACCAAGCCTTTTGTATGCACAGGAAACGCCCATGGACAAACGCAGCAATCCAGAGAAGTCAATTTCGGGCTCAAATTGTGGGAATAGACAAGTTAACTTTCGACAGTGGAGATTCATCATGCCAATCAAATCGACAGTTTTCGGGCATTCGGAGTGTCAAAATCGCGTGGGGTTTAACATCAAGAGCGAAGCTCTCCCGTCTCGACACCTGTCTCCCACTCACACCCTACATGCCTCCTATCAACCTTCAGCCCCAGATCGCAGATCGCGCTAAACCATATCAATGGCTAGGGTTCATTTCGGCACTGCAACATGCTCGGGCGTTAAAAACCCTTGAGCGGGCCGAAATTGAAACCATGGTATCGCAGGGAAGCTACGTGGCGGCTCAGAAAGGACTTCGGGCCCAAAGAAGGTGTGGACCCAAACCACCCACGGCAACTCCCGAAATCGCGTACCCGAGGACATCCCACGTCACCTCCACTTCGTCTACATCCACGTCATCCACCTCCACGCATCATGTCTTCTTATTGGACGCTCGCCTCCACGTCTTCCTAATTCACAACCAGTTAAACACAAAGAAAGGGAGGAGAAGGGCCAATTACAATCGAGACAGGGCGTGCTTAGCTCTTGAAAGCTCAGACACAAACAGAGAATTAAGTCTCGGTCCCAGGTCTATGCAGATTGGCTCCAGAACACTTTAGAAGACTACCTCTTCCTCAAGCAAATATCTACTCATGCAGCCAGTTGTCTCCAGTGGCCTCCAACAACTCGCAGGCATGCCATTACTCAACACAGAGCTTTGTTCTGTCCCTCCAAGGCCTATTTTCTACCAATTCAGTTCCTCCAGCGCATGCATCAGTCCTGTCTCAAAGACGGTAGTAATTTTTAGTTGATTAATTCCAGCATTTTCTTAGATTAGATACAAGAATGGTCTTTTGTGTGTGATAAGAACCACTCTTGTTGATTAAGTCCAGTGTCTTAGTAAAGTTAATAATGTGTTCTACAAATAGTTACCTAAAATTAGGTCTCAGTCCCCTAAGGACGAGAACCTTTGTAACTCTGTTAAATAGGGGGACTTTGAATGTTTCAAGGGTCGGATATTTTGGGAAAGGATAGCAATACATCAGATTGGTAGGACCCGTTCTATGCATGGATTAAAGCTCTCTACCTGGTGAACATACTCTTGATGAAAGTGTTTCGTTCAAATCTTCATGTGTTTTTATCTTATCTTGAATGCAGTTTTCGATTTGTGCAAAGTACATGTCATTTCCTTTCAGCTATTGTGTAACTTGTCTTTATTGATATGCAACCTATGAAAACAGCTAATGCTTGGTGAAGATTTTTTTTTATCGCAACCTGAAGGAGTAATTGTGTCTTGATACACGTTTAATGTCTTGAAATGATATTTTAAGTATTGAACTTCTTGCAGCAGATTATTCATTTAGTAGTTTGTTGTTTCCCTTTGTTTTCTATTATTTCACTAGTCTGTCATTAGTGTGCCACCAACCAAGGAGGACCCTCATCCATATCATTTTGCCAACCCAACCTTGCTTTTGTCTTGGTAGAACAACCCTCTGACCAACCAACAAAAATTAAAAGAAACAACCATTCTTAACTGATAGGTGGCCTAGCTTTGCCCTTTAGCAGTCAGGTGCAAACCTTAGGACCAACATCTTTTGGCATCGTTGCCGGGGAACGGAGTAACGAAATATCTTTCCCTAGGAGAATGACATTGATTAGCTCTGACCTTTGATGGTGAACAAAGATCAGACACAGACGAACTGCCATATTTCACCTGGCGACTCCACTGAGTAAAGTTTAAGAAAGAAATATTGGCGCCCAGAAAAGGATTCAACAAATCCAAATCTGAATATAGCAAAGCCCAGAGGGCTCATCCTGACCCTGCGAATAGCACAATAGCCCTCTGAGCCAGAAAGGCAACTAAGAAAATCCACCCTAGCTCAGAGATATACCTACCCCCTCCAGGGTAAAGCTGCACACAAAGAGCCTACGTCTAATCACAATCACGAGCAGTTTGAATTTGCTAGCCCTGAGAATCATAATTCCAAAGAAGCTCAGACATCTCCAACTCCTGATTCTACCTCATCATCCAGTCCTGCATCCACCCCTTATCTCCCATAAATCTTCATATTCCTATTATTCAAGCCATGGTTGTTAACAGGATGGATGTCATAATTGTTGCCAGATATGCACCCCTAGTGCTTCTTGTAGGCTTACATGCACTCCTAGCCACAGATTACATGAAATATTTACCAAGATATAATGGGGAAGGTGAGGTAACTGTTGAAGAACATCTAGTAGCCTTTTACAGCTTTGCAGATAATTTTAACATTGATTATGCAAATGTATGGATGAGATTGTTCGTACAGAGCCTAGATGGGGAAGTAAGAAAGTGGTTCAGGGGTCTTCCTTCAACCTCCATTGCAAATGTTGAGGCGCTAGACGAAACTTTCATAAAGTAATGGGGAAATGGGAGAGATTACCTCTACTACAGCACTGAGTTTGGAGCCCTAAAGAGAAAGAATGGTGACTCTATTTCAAATTTCACCAAGAGATTCAATAAAATGTATGGTAGAATCCCAGATGAGATCAAACCAACTGAACCCTCTGCCAAGATCACTTATGCCAATGCATTTGATGCAGAGTTCTCCCTCCTCCTGAGAGAGAGAAGATCAACCACATTGTTGTCCATGCAGGAAGCAACCATTGAGGTTGAATCTAATATTTTGGCATCAGACAAATTAAAGACCAGATCTGATAAAGAAAAGAAAAAACAAAGAGAGGATTCCCCTGCCTCCTCTAATTCAGCCTCATCTGATCCAAAACTTGATGAAATGACCAAAACTTTGAAGGATCTGACTTCTGAAATAGCTAAGTTGAAGTGGAAATCTAAACAACCAAACAGAGCTTTTCAAGGGGTTGGTAATAGAAATCAAAACCAGTTCAGAAGGCCTAATGATGCCCCTCAAATAAAGCAAAGAGAAAGGAGAAATGATGATGATCAAAGGGTAGTGCCTCCCTTCCAAAACAATCAGATTGAGGAGATGGATGCAGACAATGATATTGTGGATGATACTGCAGTGCTTTTCAATGAAACAAATTATTATACCACCCATTTAACACAACAAGAATATGAGGTAGCACAACTGTCAAATCAATTTGATAATCAGATAGGGGAAGAGGGAGTTATTCAAGGCCAACCCAAGAAGAAATATGATTTGAGGACGAGAGCACGGGCTCCCAAAGCCACTACCTCTGATCAAAACAAACAAGTTGAAGTTCCTCCCAAGCCAAATCCAAGTAAAGGTATATCATCTAAAGCTCAGTCACCTCCCTCATCTAAACATATAGTCCCTGAAATAAAGGAAGTTGATAGGCCACCAGCCTCTTTCAACCTAGAACATGAGTTGAGCAAGATCAAGATCCCTGTGCCTTTGACAGAATTGATGAAGAATGAACCTTTCAAAAAGTCTATCATGAAAGTTCTGCAGCCAACTTCTCCTAGTGTATCTTCTGATGTAGTAAGTTTGCAAGATGAAAACCTAGCCATTACTGTGGGTCCACATATTGAGGATGGCTCTGATGCTTCTCCTCCATTCTATATATCTTTGAATCTCCATTATAAGATCCTGCACAACTGTCTTATGGACTCAGGAGCCTCTCACAATGTCATGCCCAAAGTTGTTATGGAAGAGCTAGGTCTGAAGATCACCATACCTTACCAGGACCTATACCCGTTTGATTCTAAGAAAATAAAATGTCTCGGACTGATAAAGGATATGGTGGTTTCTTTGGCACAGTTACCCATGAAGAGTGTAGTGATGGACATTATGGTGGCTGACATTCCCCCAAAGTTTGGTATGCTCTTATCCAAAACTTGGGCTAAGAAGGTTGGAGGATCATTGCAAATGGACATCACTTATGCCACCATCCTTGTGTTTGGAGGAGAAAATAGGAGGCTATACAGAGAGGTAAGATTAGCCTACATTGTCAGTGACCATCAGAACCCAAGCAATCACCCAATTTATGTTGTTGAGGATGAGATTGGCTCATCTGTCTTTCATTTGAATGATGATGAACCTGAAATATCAGTTAGCCAATGCAAAGATCAACCACTAACAGGTCAGCCAAACAAAGTATGGAAGATGTATTTCGATGGCTCTTCATCAAGGGAAGGATCAGGTGCAGGTATACTCCTCATTTCCCCTTCAGAAGAAGCAATAACCCTCTCTTATAAGCTGGAGTTTGAAACTACTAATAACATAGCTGAATATGAAGCTCTGGTGTTGGGACTAAGGGTTGCCAAAGACGTGGCCATTGATTGTGTAGCAGTTTTTGGTGATTCTGAGTTAATCATCAATCAAGTAAGGAACATCTATCAAGCTAAGCAACAAAGGCTCAAGCAATACAAAAACGAGGAATGGGATCTGATTGATAATTTCTTTCTAGCATTTAACATTTCCTTCATTCCAAGATAATAGAATCAGAAGGTTGATTCTCTGGCCTTAGCTGCCAGCACTTCCAGGCCTCCCATTGGCTCAAATATTAAATATCAGGTGGAAATCAAACATAGAACCACCATACCAGACAACATAAAGCACTGGCAAGTCTTTAGTGATGATCTAGAGTTGCAGAGATTTCTACACACCATTGATGAATTCTCCAATATCTCAATTGATCAAAAAAGTCAAGAAGGTGAAAATGAGGAATTAGAAGATCATCAAACATCTCATCTGTTGAAGACAGTAGTTGGTCATGATATTGTGGAGCTGAAAACCAATCACATTCTAAGGGGACTAGTGCCATTAGAAAGGTTGTTTGACAGTAATAATGTTTACAAAGGAGATGCCATGAAGGATCAGGAAGAGGAGATAATAGATTGCAATATTGGGATCACTGAGAATCCCAAGATCATCAAGTTGTCCAAAGCATTAGCTCAAGAACAAAAGGGTAGGTATGTCAATCTCATAAAAACGTTTGCTAATATTTTTGCACGGTCCTATGAAGATTTGAAGACGTTTGACACCAACACCATCCAGCACAAAATCCCTCTAAAGGTTGGCTCCAAGCCATTCAGACAGAAGATTCGTCAATTTAATCCCATGTTAATATCCATAATTGAGAAAGAACTGAAAAGAATGTTGGATGCCAAGATTATTGTACCATTGAGGTACTCAAACTGGGTGGCCAACTTAGTACCTGTAAGGAAGAAAAATGGGGAGATACGCTTGTGTGTTGATTTCAGAAATATCAACAAGTGTTCTCTGAAGGACAATTACCCCTTCCCCAAGATGGATCATATTTTAGAGAGGGTGGTAGGTGCACACAGAATTTCCTTGTTAGATGGATACTTTGGTTATAACCAGATAGCAATTTGTGAAGAGGATAAACAAAAAACAGCATTCACCACCCCATGGGGAACATTCATGTATGACAAGATGCCCTTTGGGTTGATGAACGCAAGGGCCATGGACATAGCTTTTGTGGGGGAAAAAGACAAATTTATGGTTATATACTTGGATGACATAACCATTGTCTCCAAGTCTAATGAGGAATATTTGCAGCATTTGGAGCAGGTTTTCAAGAAATGCAGGAGGTATGGAATATCCCTGAATCCTAGGAAGTCTCACTTTGCCATGCCAGAAGGAAAGCTCTTGGACCACATCATATCAGCACGAGGTATAAAAATTGATCCAAAGAGGGTTTGTGCTATTCAAGAGATTGAGATTCCCAAAAATAAAAAGTTTGTCCAGTCTTTTCAGACATTTCGTGCCAAATTTTGCTAAAATTCTGAAGCCTATTACTAACATGTTGAAGAAAGATGTTGTGATAAAATGGTCCTTGGAGGCAAAATTAGCTTTCCAAACAATTAAGCAAGCTTTAGTTGAAGCCCCTGTATTGGCCAGCCTTGACTATACCAAAGATTTCTTCATCTTCTCCTTCGCTTCCGAGGAAACCATTGTTGTTGTGCTACTGCAAAAAAATGAAGAAGGGCATGAACAGCCCATAGCCTTTTTCAGCAGAGCCCTCCAAGATGTTGAGTTGAAGTATGATATATTAGAGAAACAAGCTTATGCACTGGTTAAAGCACTCAAAGCCTTCAGGGTTTATGTGTTACAGTCTAGCATAACAGCCTTTGTTCCTAGCAGCAGTGTCAAAGAGATTTTGGTCCAGCCAGATAGTGAGGGAAAAAGAGGGAAGTGGAATTTCAAACTATTGGAGTATGACCTGCACATAAAGCCCACCAAGCTGATCAAGGGGCAAGGACTGGCCAAATTGCTATTAGAATCAAATTGTAAGGTGCTAGAATTGCATCAAATCTTCACCCAATCAGACGCACCCATCATACAGCCTGGACAAGACAGCTTATAGGTATTTGAAAACTACTCCTCTTCACCTTGGTATAAAAACATCATCTATTTTCTACAGCATTTATAATGTCCACTAGATGTGAAAAAGACAAAGGCCAGGTCTCTCAAATTGAAGGCCATCAAATTCTGCATTTCAAACCGAAGTTTGTATTGGAGGGATCCTGCTGGCATCCTGTTAAAATGTCTTGATGAAAATGAAGCCAAACAAGTCACAGCAGAAATGCACAGAGGAGTATGTGGAGGGAACCACCATTGGAAGGCCACAGCCCTCAAGATCCTAAGGGCAGGGTACTACTGGCCCACCCTTTTCTCCGATGTGTTTGCCACTGTTAGAGCCTGCAATGAATGTCAAATATTTGCAGGAAAACAGAAGTTACTATCACTACCCCTAAAACCTATCACTGCCAGTAGTCCATTTCAAAAATGGGGGTTAGACTTCATAGGAGAGATAAATCCACCCTCCAGTGGACAACACCCACCGACTACTTCACCAAATCGATTGAGGTTGTGCCCACCAGGAATGCCACTGACAAGGTGATCATGAACTTCCTGGAAACCAATATTTTTATCAGATTTGGTTGCCCCAGTAGGCTTGTAACAGACAATGCCCAAGCATTCAAGTCCAAAGCCATGATTGACTTCTGTTGCAGTCATAACATTTCCTTGACACATTCCATGCCCTATTACCCTCAGGGAAATGGCCTGGCAGAATCATCAAACAAGACTCTCATCGGGATCATTAAGAAGTTGTTGACTGAAAGCAAGAAATCCTAGGACTCTAAACTCAAGTATGCTTTATGGGCTAACAGAATCAACACCAAGAAGTCTTTGGGAACCTCACCATTTCAGCTTGTTTATGGCATAGACGTTGTTTTTCCCACTCAGCTTGGTATACCAGTCCTAAAATCTTGCACGAGGAGATTGAGGAACCCAATGACATCCAAAGGAGAATCTTCCAGATTATAGAAGTTCAACAAAAGAGAGAAGCATTGGATCAGAGGACAGAAGCATATTAGAACAAGATCAAATCAACCTTTGACAAGAAAACCAAGAAGGAGACCTTTCAAAAAGGTGACCTGGTCTTGAGGTGAGATCGGAAGAGCGGTTCAGCAGGAATGCCGAGACCGATCTC
>CBVK0100692348.1:0-11155 GCA_900067695.1 Picea abies
CTAATATGCCCCAATTAAGTGGTAATGAGCCAATATTAGGACTTAACAATCTCTATGAACTTGCACACAAATACTCTTTCCTCTTTAAAGGTTTTTCTTTATTTTGGCAGTGATTGGAAGAAACTCTCTCCTTCATGCAAGAAACAATGAAGATTACAAATGAGTAGTATTGACACCTTTGAATTACATTGAAATGATTTCAACAAAGGACTCACAATCTTTATATAGACTTGTGCAACATAATCTTTCATTTATTAAACTCTCTTAACTCATCGAAGTTGCATGCATTTTAAAGATTTATTGGGGGATTTCATGGAAGGAAAGAGAAGTTGTTTCCAAGTTTTCCCATGTTATTTCTTTAGATAAGCCTAGTATCTCATCATAACTATTGGAAGCCTCATGCACTAAGCATTCCTAAGTTTGAATTTGCATGGAAACAATGTGGTAGTTGTTGGATTATACAATTTAACACATTGATGATGTATATGAACCTATGAAAGTATTGAAGGATTACTCATGTAATCAACATAACCATAAATTGTTGTGTTGTGCAATCATCCATTTGGTTAACTATACAAATTGACTTTGATTCTTCACAAATAAATTAAGTATTTCTCATGATTCTATGATTTATGTGCTTCAATTATGTTAGTATATCCTTATTGGTGATGTCTTCATTGTAAAAAAATCCATCTTCACAAGTAGAAAAAAACAAGGCATGCATACCCATGCTCATGTAAATAGTCAAGTACAATCTAAAACCACAATATTTTTAACATGAAACATTTGAATTTGGGTCATAATAGATGTAGAAATGAATATGCTTTCATTTAAAATATGTGATGAAGGAATCTTTCTATGATGAGGGAACATAACTGTGACAAAAAAAGTTGACTGGAAGAAGGTTTGGAGCACATTGATAGCGCATTTTTAGTCATCCCAAATTGGCGTCTCGCACAAATGATGGAAAAGGGTTATACATGTTCATTATTATTCAAATGCATATGGAATACAATCATCATGACATGAATTCTCTGTGATGTGATGACGAGTTGTGGTTGAGCATGGGAGAAACCATTTGGTTATAAATTCATAAGAAAATTTTTATCCATATGTGAGATATGTACCGTACCCAATACCCTCTATACTCTATGGAGGATATGGAGTACTTCTTTAAACCACGAAATTCCAGTTCAACCGGTTACTATGATACCTTTTTCCATAGACCTATTATTGATTAATTAAATCACATAGGTAAACAATGCATGCTTATGTAAGAATAATTACCCATTTAGCCACAAAAGCACCTTAAATTATGATCGCAAGCTTAAACATGTAACAAAATTGAACAAACAAGAAAATAATAAAATTCATGACACAAACAACATTAACTTAGCACAATAGTCACAGTTAAATTCAAAAATGGTTATATTTATGGGAACTATCCATCAATTGGCTACGGAAGGACGTTCCACCCAACATAGGCTCTCTGTTGCATTTAATCTCTCTGCAATGGAGGCCACCCCCAATATGAGGATATGAATCCACAAGGGATAATTAAATATGTTTGGATATAATTATCTTCACACAACCTAATTATCAAATTTAACATAGTCAATTTATCTTTACAACAATCCCAATCCATATCCCTCTTTCCCCATCATCCCACACAACCTAAGGAATGGGTTCCCCTTTTATCCTAAATAGTCCATCATGCTATCTTCCCTCTAGAGATACTACATAACCTAGCTATTAAATATCACTTCTGGGATTCTCGGGATTCTTAGCTATATTCCAATTCCTCAAGGAAAACAATTACCATGACATACAGTTCCAATTCCATCATTATTCATGGCTACATTTTGGTATAATTTCTAAAGTGAGCACATATCCACTACACCTAGGATGAACTCTCCAAATTTTTCCTTGACAAAAAAAATGGAAATTACATCCCCTTCCAAGGAAAGAGGAATTGCATAAATTTTCATGGCATGAAGGGCCATGTATCCCTATGGAGAACCCATGTACCTCCTTCATACAACTAATCCCAATGATTAAGAATCACTAATTAAGTAAGGTTAATGAATTAGGATTATCAATATAATAATACTATTATTATTTATCCCCACTTGAGACCCCCCAAACCCCCTTATATTCCCCCTCTTGTGGAGTCATAGCTCCCCATAATTTTGTTCTTCTTCTTGTATAGCTTACGATGTATTTTTATTAATATTCACTATAGAACTACAAGTCACAATTGTCCAACTTATGGCCATTCATCATATGAATATATACATTACTCTTTTGGGGATCAAAATTAGGATATTACATTTCCCCTCCTCACCCCCCACCCTACTAGATTTTGTACCATCCTTGGTTCCATCATCAGTATGTACAATAAAAACAATTATTATATCAAAAATTTTAAATAGATGTAGATATGTCTCTCACATAGTATTCTTTATCTCCCACATTACTTCTTTAGGGATGTAGTGGGTCCATTGGACCTTTACCTACCCTATGGATTTGTTCCTGACCACAATGAATTTCTTGCCCTATATGCACATTGACTATACCGAGAATTCCCTTTATGAATCCACCCATATAAAAACTCAATCAATGACATGGTTAGGATAAATAAATATTTTTGAATAATGTGGTCTATGCTTAACTCAATTTTTTTCCCATTCAATAATGCCTCCACATATTTAGTGCATGAACTATGGAAACAATTTCTAAGTCACATATGGTGTAATTCCTTTCAAGTTCCTTAAGCTTCCTAGATTCATAACAAATTGCATGTCCATTCTAACTAAGAGCTCCACCAATTCCCCCCTTGCAAGAATCTATACATACCAAAAAATCTTCATGTGGATCAGTGATCTTGAGAATGGATGGGTGCACTAGTGAGCAATTCATTTAACAATTGGAAACTTTCATCATACTTTGGTATCCATTCAATTTTAATACCTTTCTTTTGTAAAGATGTAATTGGATGAGAAATATTGGAGAAATCTTCTATGAATATTTTATGGTATCTAGCAAGCCCCATGAATGACCTTACCTCCAATATGTTCTTAGGTGTAGGCCATCTCCTAATAGCTTCAATATTTTCTAGATCTCAGTGTTATTCCTTCTTTAGAAATGGTGTCTCCCAAATAATGAACCTACCATTGGTAAATGGAACACTTCCTTAGCTTAGCATACAACTGATGATATATTAGCACTTGTTGTACTGACCTTAACTGTTCTTCATGCTCCTCCTCTAACTTTGAGTAAACAAGAATCTCATTTAGGAAAACAATGACAAACTTATCCAAGTAATTCCTAAATACTCCATTTGTTAAACACATGATGGTAGCTAGTGCATTTTTTAGGCCAAATGGAACTACTAAAAAATTATAGTGTCCATTCCTGACTTTGAAAGTTGTCTTGTTGATGTCTTCATCCTTTATCCTTACATGATGGTAGAGTGATCCCAAATCTAGCTTTGAGGAGATCTTTGCTTCTCTTAGTTGATCAGATAGGTCATCAACTCTAGGTAGAGGATATTTATTCCTCATAGTGACCTTGTTCAATTGACTAAAGTCAATGCATAGCCTCAAAGTCTCATTTTTCTTCTTTACGAAGAGCACTAGTGCTCATAGGTCATCAACTCTAGGTAGAGGATATTTATTCCTCATAGTGACCTTGTTCAATTGACTAAAGTCAATGCATAGCCTCAAAGTCTCATTTTTCTTCTTTACGAAGAGCACTAGTGCTCCAGAAGGAGAGACACTTGGGTGTATATACCCCTTATTTAACAGTTGTTCTAATTGCATTTGCAATGCCTTCAATTTTGGTGTACTCATTTTGTATGGAGTCTTAGAGACTAGACAAGCTATAAGCATCAAATTAATAGAGAAATCAATGTCTCTTTTTTATGTCAATCTTGGTATTTCCTCATAAACATCTATAAACTCTTGTAAAACTAGAAAATCCTTTAAAATTGGTCTTTTACACCCTATTGGCTCTTCCTAAGAATCTGAAAGACAACCATGACATATGAAATATGTTATGGATGGTTTATGTTTTCTCAGTTTTCTAATATGGCATGGCTAGAAGCTACAATTATGTGTTATTTATAGATGTACAAAAGATCATAATTGATGGGAAGGAGTTACTTGCACCATGATCCTATTGAATTTGTTACTCACCATTTAGATATTTCAATTCTAAACAAATTCTTTAGGGTAAGTTTGAAAGTGGAAAAGCAAAGTTACATAACTAGAAAAATGTTGTTAATGACTTTGGGAACAATCCTACTTCTTCATGTTGTTAATGACTTTGAGAATAATCCAACTTCTTCCTGAAACAAGGTAAAACACACTTTTTGAAAAATCAAACCACAAACATTTGACAAAATGAAACCATTGAAAATACCCTTGTCCATGAACTCAAAAAATATTACTTTTCTTATATAAAAATTCCATATATATATATATATATATATATATATATATATATATATATATATATATATATATATATATATATATATATATATATATATATAATTAAATAATAATAAAAACTATTTTTATAAAATTTTTATGTATAAATAAAAAGAAAACAAAATTCTTAAAAAATTCCATCAAATATATCCAAGTATAAACACGTGCTCTTGATATAAAATTCTTAACTTCCAAGTATTGACCTGTTAGATTTCATATGCATCAATTGAACGCATCAAGACACTTGTCACAAATGAAGAAACGTGGAGGAGATTCCTTCACGATGCACTTGTGTTAGTGAACCTACTTAACTGCTTTCTTTTATGTTAAATATTATTATTATTTTTAATTAAAAAGATTAAATTATTATCTTTTTAATAATTTTTTAAAATTGAATAGTTTTATGATATTTTGATTCTTTTTGTGTTAAATATTATTATTATTTTTAATTAAATAAATTAAATTATTATTTTTTTTTTAATTTTTTAAAATTAAATAATTTTATGGTCAAAAAATTAGTCATAAAAAAAAATTACTTTTAATTTAATTATAAATTTAGACAATCAAATAAAGAAACAACACCCTTAATAATTGATTTTGTAACTAACCCCACCAAATTAATTGAATTTACAATCAATTTAAGTTCACAAATAAAAACGCAAAAAATAAACCTACTGCTACACACCTTGAGAGAGCGAATGTATTCTATAATCAATGTATCTCTTGCTTCAAACATTATAAAAACAGGACAACACTTAACAGTGAATATAAAACTGGTGATTTTAAATGCAATAGATCAAATTTGTTGATTTTTTTAATAATGAAATTCAATTAACAGTTAATATAATTTTAAATGCAATAGATCAAACATGTTGATTTTTTTAATAATGAAATTGATATGATTTTTCTGCTTCAAATATTATAAAAACATGGAAAAGTGCAAGTGCAGTGGTAATGTCCGTTAAATGAGATAGAGAATTTAAAATCTACCTTTGAAAAAACAATAGGTGAATAGAAATTAAAATGGAAAGATGAATATGAATTTAGTTTGAAAATAAAATGATTTATTTTGTTTGTTTATCCATCACCCTGCATGTTATATATAGACAATCACCTTGTGGGCAATTTACATTTCTCAAGAGTTAAATTTTTTCAACTTTTATAGAAATGAGGTATTTTAACTCCTCGATCAAAACCTACCAGGAAAAGTAGTAGGCTAAAAGTTCTACGATCTTGCCTAAAATTAGGCAAGAAATTGTTAGATTTGTAGATTTGAGTGATTATTTCTGTATAATCAAGTGTCCTAGGGTTTTTTCAGCGTGTTGAATCCATTTCTACATTCAGAAGTGGAATTTGAACAACAAAAAATAGTCATCCGTGTAAATTTATATCGCCGGATTCCGACAAAAAAAAGTCATTCCGTAACAGCTAAACAAAACCTCAGAAATATTTGTAACAACTATCTCAACCTTAGAACTTAGCTTCTTATTGAATCACATAGCATTCTCCTCAACCTCAAAACTTAGCTTCTTATTGAATCACATAGCATTCTCCTAGTGTATATATTCTCTTGGCAAAGGGGAATGCATGGCTTGAAAGAAAAGATTTGATACATGACAAATGAACTATGTGCAAGAGGGATTGCAAAGGTGAAAAGTAGTTGGGTAGAAATATCATCAAACAATGATGACTAAACATGGTAGAAGAAACAAATAGATATTTGCAAGGAAAAATAAATAAATTCTAGAATTGTCTTTACTTGATAAAATTCATCATATAATGTATGAGACACCAACCATAAAATAGATGTCTTAGGACAGTATGGCATACTTGATCTAAGCACAAATTTATGTGTTCTCTTATATAATATATGTTTTAGGAGTAAACTTTAAATTATGTCTACAGTTTTTGTAAACCATGCATAAGGAATCTAAAATGACCAAATTCTACTAGTACTTGGTTCTTAGTGTAGTATCACAAAACTTACTCAATCTCATTGCAGTCTGCATAATCTCAAAATAAAGGTCTTTATTGTCCAGTGAATTAGACAAAACAACAATGTTCTTAGTCTGCAAGCAACCGCATGGATCGTAGAAATATGCTTAGGAATAGAAAGATACTTGTGCCATCAAAAAAGGCGTTGGTCTTCAAAAAAAAATCCCTAAATCGGGTTTGTGAAGTTGCTCTCTCACATTTGTTCTATTCCAGATAGCATACTGCATATGTGTTTTGATACTTCTCGACATAGTCTTCCTATAGTATAGTTCCACACTAAAATGGTAATTTTTATTTTCACATTATTATTATTTTATAATGACATGATAGTATAGCCAAAAAAATATAAATAAAAACATCTAATAATAAAGATTCTATAAAAGGCAAAAGAAGTGCAGTTAACTTCCCCATCAACGTGCCATTAAAATAGTATTCTTGACATGTAAAAGCTAAAGGAGAAAAAGGGCCATGGAGAAAGTACATGGAGAAGGCCCAATGAGGAGAAGAGACAAGTGGCTGCACAGAGGACTATAAACATGTGTAACATATCCCTAAACAAGACATCTTCATCATTCATTTGCATATCCCTCCCTATACTAAGCATCTTCAACATTCATTTATGAAATTTAATCCATATCAATTAATCGTAAAAATGTCTATTGAAAAATGCATATGCGCTTAAGGAAATGTTCTCACCAGACATACCTGGAACATGGTGGCAAGTAAACCAATGGCTAGGTTGGTAAAGTGCTCTCTTGCTTTGCAAGGATTTTATATATAGCAGTTGAAAGAGCTTCTGGAAGATAGGATGTATTAATGATTGGTTCAACAACTAAATGACATTTTTGTAGCTAAAATTGGCTAGAAATCCGAATGGTAAATGAAATCTTTATTAAATTTATTATTTGTTGCTACTGGTAGCTCTGCCTTGGCTTAGCTTTCTACTAGTGGTGGGTAAGTTATTCATTATTTAGCCTATAGTGATGGTGGTTTTGAATAAACTACTTTTGTTGTTGGTATTGGTTCAATCTAAGCAACGGGTTCAAGTGATCATTCCATACCACTTTAGTTTCTTTATTGACCTAGGTATACTTAAGCTACTGGATATGCTACCAGATAATATGTTATTGGTGTGTAACTGCATTTGATAGGCCTTGGCCTCGATCACATGTACAAATTCAAAGAAAAATGGGTTATTCACACAATGTTTTAAGAGTTAGAGCTTGCTTATATATATAAGAGATTGTATCTGTCTCTATTTATGGAGATAAATTGCTAGGATTTTCTCTTCAAATTCCCAAGATGCTAATGGAAATCTAACATTTTGTAAAATCTAAGTATGAGCACCTCATACTCCACAATATTGCTAAAAATAGATAATTTGAGATGGAATATAAAATAGTAAGGCTTATATTGCTAAAAATAGATAATTTGAGATGGAATATAAAATAGTAAGGCTTATAGGAGAATGGTATGCACGATGTGGATAGTAATGTTTTTAATGTGTAAATAGATGTGGAGTGTGAAGAAGGAAAGGGTAGAATCCGAACCGAAGAATAGATCTTCGGTGAGCTTCAGTGTCTCTAAGGGGTGATGAAGCCCAATGCCCGAAGAATGCAGATCAGTCGGGATGAAATATTGGTAACAATCTTTCTCTTGACTGAAAGGTACTTCTCCTACTTTGACTTTTGCTAATGCACGGAACCAGAAAATACAATCCTGGAGGCTACTAAACCAAATGAGCTAGACTCCAGAAAGATTCTAGGAGATGTTTCAGAGGCCATTTATGGGCCTTATATGTCAGATTCACTATGGAGGTTTATGCGAGAGACTAGACATATTTAATAAAGTATCTCTAGTCTAGGAGCTTGTATTTAGTTCTTTTGTGCCTTGAGAGAATAAATTAGCTTATTACAAAATTATTTTGTTATCTTGTGACATGTGAGAGTCTAGGAGCTTGTATTTAGTTCTTTTGTGCCTGAGAGAATAAATTAGCTTATTACAAAATTATTTTGTTATCTTGTGACATGTGAGATTCCAGTTAAAAGAGCATATGAGATGGTGCACATACTTTCATGGTTTTTAAAATATGAAATGAGTGATTAAAGTAAATTATCTAAATTGAATATATTTAAAATGGTAACAAAATTTTAAACATTGCAGAATCAACAAGGACAAATATAACAATTTATCTTTATCAACGAATGGAAAAAATAGTTTAGCTAGCTAAATATGCATGTTTTCTTTGTGTTGTCTCTTGTATTTTCAGAGGGAAATTTTTACCCTGAATTGTAATCTATGCAATTTAATTTGTTAGAAAAAAATTTGTTCGTAGGTAAAAGGATGTTTGGCCTCTATTATGGGGCTTGTTTAAAATTATCCCTTCATTGAGTATGAAGGGAGGAGTTTTTAGATGTTTTATTCATGCAAAGATGGTGAATCATTGATGTTAAATGAAATAAATTGCAAGGCCGTCAAAACGCACCACTCATGAGGGCTTGAGAGAGGAATTTTCAACATTTGGTAGTTCTGGAAGGTATACCTGTTTAGAAATGATATTATGAAATTTTGCAGATATCTTTTTAACCAATTTTGTTTCTATAGTAGATGCAATTTAAATAGGAAATTTGTATTGTATTCTAACTATTTGGCATGATTTAGCTAGAGTTGTAACTCACAAGATCACTCACAAGATCAATGGAGTATCAAAAAGATTTTCCTTAAGCTATCAATATTTATACATATACCGTTAGGCAAATTAAGTACCTATGGAAACATGCGTTGATATCAATTTAGATATGAACTTCCCAATGTTTTGGGAGGACACACGTGGATACATGTGTTGATATCAATGTAGATGTGAACTTGTGCAATGTTTTGGGATAGTAGCCACAACAAAGGTAGTTTGGTTGGACATCAACCAACTAGACATGCATGTAAAGTTACCTTGACAGATCCAAATACTCTAGAAGATCAAGTACATAACCATTATGTGAAACTGTTCCAAAATATTAAGTCCAGATAGAATTGAATTGCATGTTCAAGGATTTGCAGAGGACCCTAAAGATTTTTCGGTTCGTGCATCTACACAAATGAAATGAAGATAAGATGCGTAGAGTAGATAGTGATACAAGGAAGATAAGATGCAGAGAGTACATAACATCCCAATGAAGATAAAATGCAGTGAGGTAATGTGGTGCAATGCAAAGAAGTAATTTTGCAGGTTCAATGCATTGAAATTGATGCACTGACAAAACATAAGTCTTAATGCATAAGTAAGTAAAATTGGGTTGGTCATAATGTAAAAATTACATTATGTGTTGGCAATAAAAAAACATTGATAGGAAACTAAAATTAAAACATTGAGAAGAACGAAACTAGCAATACAACCTCAAATTTCTTGTCCAATTTACCAAAAATAAACTTTTTTCATTATATAAAAAATAAAAATTTGAATTTGCTTTGATTAGCAAAAATAATTTTTTTCATTATATATAAGATAAAAATTTGAATTTGTTAGGTTGAACATTACAGATTTAGTAAAAATATATAATCAAACCCCAAAACTAATGTGAAGTCAACTCGGAATCGAATACTATAGTCCCTCCAAGGAGTAATTAGCTATCTACATAGTAGAATCTAAACGTCAATCGTGACATGAAATATGTTATGGATGGTTTAGGTTTTCTCTCTTTTCTAATATGGCATTGTTACAATTCTGAGCTCTATGTTATTTCTGAGGTACAAACGGATGTATTTGGATATTTCAATTCATTCATTAAGGTGCTTTTATAATTTAGTATAAGAGATGTAAGAAACGTGTGTTTGGTTCGAGTAACTTGTCTTGTTTTTACATGAAGAGAAAGGAGTTGCTTTTATATTTTATCATGTGAGATAAATATTCAAACATAAGATTGACTTGTTTAATCAAGCCTGCCGTTTTTATAAATTAATATGAGAAATGTATCAAATGTATAATATATCACATTGTATTGTAAAAATATATTAATATTTAATTTATATTATAAAATATTTAAAGTATATATTATATTTAGTGTAGTATAAATAACTTTTAGTTTAATTTAGAAAATGTGTAACTACTCTATAATTTAATACGATAAATGTAAAAAACTAATAACATATAGAAAAACATATTAATATATTATAAAATATTAAAATATATATTAAAATTTAATATAGTTATAATATATTATATAATATTATAAAAATATATATTAATGTAGCATAGATTAAATGTGTAATATTTATGTTGTTTTTTAAATTAAAATATATATTTTTTGAGATGGTAGGTGTCAGAGGGGCTCTCTTTAGCCTGAGGGGAACAAGATTTTTTTATTTTTGAATCGAGCCTATGGGATATGACAAATAATAAAGCATAAGTATATGGTTTCTATCAAGGGATTAAGCTCGTTGCAATGCAAAATATTTCCAATCTCATCATTTTGGGTGACTTTAGTCTTATCATCAAGAATATGGTCTCGAAGTCTACTCCTTTGGATGCTCGATTAGCTTCCGTTCTAGTTCGAATTCAATGTATCAAAAAAAGAAATGAGTCACTAGTCTGGTTCCACATTCTTTGTGAGAACAATGGGTTAACAGATCACAAAGCTAACCTAGTTACTAAGAAAGGGGCGAGTGGGGCGGGG
>CBVK0100692349.1:0-11155 GCA_900067695.1 Picea abies
GCATTGACGGAGGCTCAGGTAGTTTAACTCTTGTTCTCATTCACCCAGAATTGAAATTGGGTTGTACGAGCCATGCAAGGAGTGCGCAGGCTAAGGAAAGTCTCAGTTGTGAATCTAAGTGAAGGATTGAAGGACTGCTGCTGCAGGTGGTCGCAGGGTCGAAAGAACTCAACACTTAGAACTATTCGAGGATTGCCGCAAGGAGTGCATGCAAGAGTCTTATTGGAGACTCAGAATTGTGTGAAGCTCAGGATGGATGAGGATTTCAAGTTCATCGAGGAGAATCACAGGGATTTTTGTGTCATGGGAGTGTTCAAATAGGCATTGCACAGTTGCACTGCAGGTGGACAAGCTCCGCGGAGAAATACTTGGTCATTCTCAATGAATCACCAAAGGAAAGGAATCGACGGTCGAGATCTTGTGGAAAGGATTTGTGAAATACCACCAGCCATTGGATCTACCAAAGAAGTGAGGAGGTTACGACCACGTTCAGATTTCAAGCTCTAGAGGTCATAAGTCATTGGATCGTTGGTCAGTTACCCGTCAGCCATCGGATCAGGCAGGAGCTGCACGAAGGCTATCATCGGGATTCAGAGGATCGATAGTCCTGTGGTCAAATGTTTTTCGACATTTGAAACCCCAAAGTTCCGGGAAGATCTGGACCATCCATTAGTTGGACATGTGGATAGGAGATCAGGGAAGTCTATAGAAAAAAAAACCCCAGCATAATCTGAGCCGCCCATTCAGGGAGACAGGTGTCTGGAATCTGAAGAGAGTTGGGATACTCAACATCAAGAAATCGGAGTTCTTGAGGACAAGAAAGTTGGGACAACACAAGTCTTTAAACCCCAGAGAAATCAAGACCGTCCATCAGGGGAGGACGCATGGAAGCAATCAGAGCTATCGGGGAAAATTTTGACAAGGAGGACATCCATCGGTGTTTGGTTCATCGGGATATCGAGGATCCTGGTGACAAGGTGTTTATACATTTTGGAATTGCGAACTGTGAAACATCGTCAAGGAGGAAGGTGCCACCGTGTGGCCAGCTGTCAGTGCGTCGAAAAGAAGGGAAGCACCATTGTGGGAGCCAGCTATTCGTATAGTGGCGAATCAGGATTCAAGGAATCGAGAGTCCCGTGGGCAAGTGTTTTGCAACATTTGAAACCCCGTAGCCCCGACGAGGGGTAAGACTATGGTCACGGGGAAACGGTCATATGGGCTAGGAGCCTAGCAGGAGAGCTAACGTGTAAAAGGATGCGTCGGGATTTGAGGGACCGCGAATCCTGAAGGTAGGTGTAATTTGACATTAGAAAACCCGAAACCCCGACTGGAGTTGTGACTGCGGTCATATATATAGGAGGCTACATGGGAAAAGGCTTAGCCAGGTGGGGCTAAGGAAAAAAAGGAGTGCATCAGGGATTGGGGATCGGTGATCCAAGTTGTTTGAACATCATGGGTGTCAAGATCCCGATAGAAGGAACCCCGAAAAAAAAAAAGGTCGCGTTGGTTTAGAAGAAAGGGAGACCCCGTGTTTAGTTGTTGTGGGTGGAAAATTTCCCAATAGGGAAATAGAAGAACCTTTCAGTTCTTTGGTCCGAGGAAGGAGGAAAGATCCCGCGAGCGGACGTGCCTAGCAGGTGCACCTGCATCACATTGAAAGAGGAGGCCAAACCATTTAGGCAAAAATTAAGACAAATAAATCATTGAAAGAGGAGGCCAAACCATTTAGGCAAAAATTAAGACAAATAAATCCTATGTTGTTGCCTATGATGGAGAGGGAGGTAAAAAGGCTATTGCACACCCAAATAATTGTCCCTTTGAGATATTTTGAATGGGTGGTCAACCGAGTCCCAGTGAGAAAGAAGAATGGTGAAATCAGACAGTGTGTTGATTTCAGGAACTTGAACAGAATCTCTAAGAAGGACCATTACCCTTTACCAAAGATGGAACACATATTCCAGAAGGTGACAGGTGAATCCAGGATTTCCATGATTGATGGCTTCTCTGGATATATTTAGATTTTTGTCCTGCCTAAAAACAGAGAAAATATTGCCTTCACCACTCCTTGGGGTACATTCATGTATGCTAAGATGCCCTTTGGATTGATGAACGCAGGGGAAACTTTCAGTGAGCTATGGACATCGCCCTCATTGGAGAAAAGGATAAATTTTTAGTCATCTATATGGATGACATTGCAGTCTTCTCTAGATCTAATAAAGAGCATTGTATTCATCTGAGAAAGGTATTCTCAAAATGCATAAAATTTGGTCTCTCCCTCAATCCCAAAACGTGTTTATTTTCCATGTAAGAGGGAAAATTGTTGGGGCATATAGTATCAACTGACAGAGTTAGAATTGATTCAAGCAAAGTAGAAGTGATCCAAACCTTATCACTTCCCAGATCCAAGAAGATAGTCCAATCATTCTTGGGAAAAAATAGTTTTTTAAGAAGGTTTGTTTCAAATTTTGCTGAATTTGTAAAGCATATTACAACTATGCTCAGGAAGGGGAACAAAGTAAAATGGAATGTTGAGTCTAGAGATTCCTTCAACCAAATAAAGAAGGCATTGACTAGGGCACCTGTGCTAATCAGTCCCGATTATTCCAAGGATTTTCTAATTTTTTCCTTTGCCTCTTTTGATACAGTAGAGGTTGTTTTATTGCAGAAGAATTTTGAAGGGATGTAGAAGCCTATTTCCTTTTTCAGCAGAGCACTGAGGGACACAGAGATAAAATATGACACCATGGAAAAACACACCTATGCTTTGTTGAAATCCCTCAAGTCTTTCAGATTTTATGTATTTCATTCAAAATTTATTGCATATGTTCCTTCAACTCCTGTGAAGGACATTCTCATTCAGCCTAACATAGACATAAGAAGGAGCAAGTGGATTGCCAAAATCCTTGAATTTTTTCTGGAAATAAATCCCACCAAATTAGTTAAATGCCAAGGTTTAGCCAAGCTATTGGTTGAATATAATTGCATAGACTTGGGGGTTAACTTCATTAGTACCTGCTCAGAAAATTAGCAAGTTGAGTTGTCTCATATAGACCCACAAGTCATCCCACCATTGGTGGAATACACCTGGTAGACATTGTATTTTTTCTGCAAGAGTTGCAGCTTCGTGATGGTATGGGAAAAAGAAAGGCAAGAGATTTAAAACTTAAAGAAATTAAATATTTCCTTATTGATCAGTTTGTGTATTGGAAAGACCCTCTGGGAGTGTTTTTTAGATGTTTAGACCCACAAGAGGCCCAAAGGATTATGTTTGATTTTCATGAAAGCCTATGTGGGAGACATCACTTCTACAGAACCACAGCTTATAAAATTATCAAGGCTTGATATTTCTGGCCTACTCTATTCGTCAATGTATTTGCAAAAATCAGGGCTTGTGTTAAGTGTCAAAAATTCTCTAGAAAATTGCATCTCAAGTCCTTGCCATTGAATCCTGTGGTAGCTTCAGGACCCTTTCAGTAGTGGGGCCTATATTTTATTGGGGAAATTCATCCTGCTTCAAGTGGACATCACAGGTGGATCTTGACTGCCACTGATTACTTTACCAAATGGATACAATCCATCCCCACAAGGAGTGATTCTCACAAGGTAGTCCTTGGTTTCCTTGAAGATATTATGGCAAGGTTTGGTTGTCCAAACAGAATCATCACTAACAATGTTGCATCCTTCAAGGCTGAGTCATTGATCATATTTTGTGAGCAGTTCAAAATTGCATTGATTCACTCTACCCCCTATTACCCCCAAGGGAATGGATTGCAAGATTCCTCTAACAAGAGCCTTATAAAGATCATCAAAACACTATTGGAGGACAACAAGAAAGCATCGGATTCAAAGCTCAAATTTTCTGTGTGGGATGATAGAGTGACAACAAAGAGGTCTCTTGGTGTCTCTCCTTTTTATCTTGTGTATGGAATGGAGGCCATATTTCCTTCTAAGCTTGCCTTTCCTGTGGAAAAATTATTCCAAGACTACCAAGGGGAGCTCGATGATATGATCAGAAGAATACAAAAGCTGGTAGAAGTGCAATAGACTAGAGAGTAGATACTAGACAAAGCACATGAACACCAACATAAAATTAAGCAAGCCTTTGAAAGGAAGGTAAGAAAAGAGGCTTTCCAGCTGGGAGACCTAGTACTCAAATGGGATGCACACAAACAGGCCAAGGGAAAGCATGGTAAATTTGAATCCCTGTGGATTGGGCCCTTCAAAATCTTTGTAATACTTACAGGTTGCAGAATTTGGAGGGATCTGAAGTTTTTGGTGGCCCTATAAAATGGGAATTTTTTGAAGAAATATTTTTTTTAGGCCATGACTGGTGTTCCACCACTGTAAATACCACTCCTCCTTTGTTTTAATTTTTGGTTTTTCATTTTCAATAAGAGACCCCATAACCCAAAGATAAGGCACTGCAGTTGCATGTTATTGGTAGCTCACAAGGAGCATGCCATCCCCTATGGAGCCAAATGTTATCACACAAACTTGATAGAGTCTTGTGGGTTTGTGGTTTCTACCTAAGTTAGTAATTTTTCCCTATCTTTATCCTTTTCGCTGACCAAATATTAAGTTTTTCCCTTTTCGGATGGTATTTTTCTCTGTGTTTTCCCTTGATCGTTCTAGCAACCTTTTGTTTTGTGTAGTCCTACCTGAGAAGTTTCGGCCCCAAGATTTTTTTTTTCTCTGAGTTTAGTCACCTACCTTTCTACCTTTGTCACTAATCCTTTTTATTTCTTGAGCCCTCAGCCAGTCGTCCAAGTATTTATTTACATAGGCCGCAACCATAAGCACCTCAGCCAGTCGTCCAAGTATTTATTTACATAGGCCGCAACCATAAGCACAAAGAGAAACACTTAGAGTGGTCTGATATGGAATCAAATTAAGCGAGTGGGAAAAATAAGTTTTCAATGGTTGGGATTCCAGGTGGGGTCCAGATCGGTAGTTCACGAGTATTCAAAATATTAAAGTTGCCCGAAATTTAATGCTGGGGAAAAGGTCCAAGATCTAAGGTCGAGAAAATATTTAATATGGGTCGTAGATATCATTATGAGAGATCAACGGTGAATAATAATAATGGGAATCAGGAGCTCAGCACATTGTTAAAGTTGTTTGTCAAAGATCCAAACTCCTAAAACTCAAAATCAGCAGGAGTCATTCGATACAGCAGGATGCATGACACTTGATCCAAGAAGTCATGATTTCACGACTCGGGGGTTTTCACATGGAGCACGATGCAAGTTTGTAAAGCACGAAATCATGAATCACCCAAGAGTTAGGCCCATGGTAACAAGTTTGTAAAGCACGAAATCATGAATCACCCAAGAGTTAGGCCCATGGTAACAACCCACAGTTGCATGGAGCAATGGAAAGGAGCCATGTCAAAGGTCGAAATCACCTGCTTTGGTCACAAAAAAATATTTGTGTGGCTTCGAGGCACCCGGATTGACTCACAGAATTTGTGAGCATCGCCTGGAACATTCATGGGTGTCAGTTCTCATCCCGATCCTGATGAAGGTAGTTAATGAAAATAGGGAATGGTGGTTGAAACCTCATCTCACCCCTTAAATGGAAAGCATGAGAGAACTAGCCGTAGAGGAAGATTGTCAGCTCAAATTCCCCCTGTCAATGGATTTTACTGCAAATCCCATACTGATCTAAGATTTCTTCTAACAGAAGAATGCATGTGAAACCTGACAGAAGAAGTTGTAGACGAAGAGCCTTGAATGTTGTGGTCAGATCGTGCCCCTAGTGATTGTGGACAGTTCTGAGTATTTAGGAGTCATTTTGATACTTTGTTATGGTCAATGGTAGAGAAAAGCTCCCATATTGTAAAGTTTCAATGAAGCTTCTAGTTCTCCAGCTATGTGCTATAATCTGAGACTTCTTGTTTAATGATAGTCAACTTCTTTTCCATCGTACTTTCCTCTAAGACTGAAAGACTCAGGCAAGGATAATCTAGTCAAGTTTTGTAATTGTATTGTGATGTAGGTTTGATTACAGTGTTGTTATAGCATTTTTCATCTTCATAAAGTTTTCGATCCAAGAGGATCTTGCATTCAAAGATTTTCCTCCTCAAGCATCTGGAAGACCGGATGTCCATAGAAGAACTTTACATTTTCTCCTCAAGTTATTCCTCCTTCTCACCCTTACTCCAACCTATTGTCTAAAGTTAGATCAAGACCTCATCTTCCTGTGCATGCTAGCCCATTTTTTTGAGTTAAAGTGATATCATCCTGAATTTGCATCCATTAGAACCCCCTTAAATTTATTCATTCTGACATAAAACCTGATGGGTACAGGACTTACCTCTCCCGCAATCCAGAGGTGACTTCTAGTGATAATAGGTGGCTCATCTAGTATTGTGCTACCATGACAGTCATAACTGTAATGGCTAGACAATAGTATCCCCATTTTTTTACTAGATGCAATTATGAGCCAATCAACATTGTTTGTATCAAGAGGCTAGTAGAGCCCCAATTTTGTATATGCACCTTTTTTTGAAGGATGTAACACACTTATATATATATATATATATATATATATATATATATATATATTATATATATATATAGATAGATAGATAGATAGATAGATAGATAGATATGTGCTTGTTTTGACTGGTACTTATGGATATCTAATGATGTGATTTTCAATCCATGTTTATGTACATGCATGCTATATGACTTAACTAATGAGACAAATTCCATTATAACATGTAATTATCCAAGGAATCAACCAATGTATTATATCCTCATAGAAAATGACAATACTCTATGTACTCAAAGTATATTTGAAGAGAACGAACCCTCAGATACTTATGGAACAATGCAGGATGTCTGACGCTATAGGTGCGATTCAACTATGATACTACAAGAAGAGATTCCAACGAGAAAACTAAAATACAGATTTCAAGGGAGAGAGCCTGAGACAAAATTTCAATGGAAACACTATATTTCAGGATGTTATTGGTTGCAATACCAAGTTATATATACACCCCTTGAACTCACTAGCTAATCAATGGGTGAGAAGATCACCCAAGAAGAGAAAGCTATATTTTGAGTACTACAAATGGCACCATCAGTATGTCCCACATAGATTGAGGTAGATGATGGCATCTACAAATCGAGCATAAATCATGATAAGAAAGGAACCAAGGCAAGCAACACACAAAAATAAAAGGAACCAAAACAAAAAACATACATATGTACAAAGCATCATGTGGGCGAATGGTCTAAGCATAATAATTTTTAGGGTATATCCCATTGCTAGGCTCTGAAAGTGGATTTCCATCACAATCAACAAAGATATTAATTGCTAGGCTCTGAAAGTGGATTTCCATCACAATCAACAAAGATATTAGTCCCCTCTTTTCACAACACATTTAACAATGTAGGGACCATGCCAAAGGGGTTCAAGTTTATCTGCTCCTAACATATCATGGTCCTTATCATAAACCAATACCAACTCACCCTCTACAAATACATGAGGATGGATAAATTTATTATATTGGGATTTGGCATGTTTCTTATGATTTTCATTAGCTACGGTGGCATCATGATTTTGTTCATCAAGACGAGCCAAGTACAAGAGACAATCCTCCTCAGCAGAGGTGTTGGAAATTAATTCTACGACGAGCTTCAATGATGTGATTTTACATTCAATCGAAAGGACTACCTTCATACCATAAATGAGTTTGAATGGTGTGAACCTAGTGGAAATTTTAGCTAATGTACAATAAGCCCATAATGCCAAAAATAACATGAGATTCCAGTTAGCCTTGTGTTTCCCCAACATCCTCTAAATCATGGTCTTTAGGACATGATTGATAGATTCTAATTGGTCGTTTTCTTAAGGATAATAGGGTGTCAAGTTCAAATGGAAAAAACCAAACTAGACAACTATTTCGGTCATCATCGTTTTTTGAAGATGGGACCCATGGTTGTCACTATGTTCTTAGGAACAATAAACCTAGTGATAATGTGATTGAATATGAAAGGACTCATCGTCGAAAAAGGTAGGAAAGGACTCAAAACACATAGTGAAGTAGTCAACAACCATGATGTTGTAGCCATGACCATTAGTTGAGGTAGGATTACATGTCATTAAATCAATCCCCCATTTGGAAAAAGAACTGATGGTCACCATAGGATGAAGTGGAGCAGGGTGAGCATGCATTTTGTAAGTGAATATTTGATAGGAATTCCATTTTTGGATGAAATTCATACAATCATTAAAGATCATAGGCAAAGAGTATCTAGCACGAAGTATATTCTAGGAAGTTTCCAACCCAAAGATATGACAACCACATGCTCCATAATGGAAATCATTTAAAAATATATCATCTTCCTCGTGGATAAGGAAATGATGTAGAACCAAATTCACCCATCGACGAGAAAGAGTATCATCAATAATGATGTAGTGTCTATCTTGATTCCTTATGTGTTAACGTTCATCATGAGAAAGATGAGGACATAAATGTTGGGTCTAGAGGTAGACCATGGCATCTTCATACGAGGGATCAGATGAGTCAATGAGGAAAATAAAATCACCAGGGAATGAGTCATTAACCATGGGTTCAACATTGCCTAAGGGAATATTGGAGATCAACTTTGTGAATGTTGTTGGCCCTCGACCAAGTTTTGGGGAACATGGTCAACTTTGACCCACCTTTGGACTTCGACACGTTGGTCGAAGAAGGAGTGCCCATGCAAAGCTAAGATCATGTATCTCACCAATTTTGAGGGTTAAGAGGACCTAGTAAAGGGTCCTATAGGGTTTTGTAACGGGTTTTAGGGGATGTCGTCCCATGGGGTTTTCCCATGATTAGGCCTTATTGTAAAGTGTTGTAAAATATAAATAAAGAAGAATGTATTGTAGAAGTAGCTAGAGAAGTGAATGTAGTTCTGTGTGGACAAAGTTGCTTTGTGCAAAGGAATGTATGTGTGTTAAGGCTCTGTGCTCGATAAAGAGTTGGCTCTATGCCTTGACCTAGTTTTGGGAAGGAGGATCTGGTGCTCAATGCGCATATATCTTGTCTGATGCGAACCTTGACTCTGTGTCTTAGTGCACATGAGTGAATGAATGTAATAGTCAGGGGAATAATAAAGAGGTGAAGTAGTTAGTGGACATAGCCCCACCCTGGGGTGAACCACTTATATATGGAGTCTCATGGTTTTCCCTATGTTTTTTTATTCTTGTTATGAATATTCTTAGTGTTTATATTATGATGTGTAATGGATATGTATGTGTTTCTTAAATGATTTTCTTATGTTAAAATGTTATATCTGATTCATAGTGCTAAGTGCCAAGTGTTTAAGGTGCATAATATTTTGTTGTTACTACGTTGGATCTATCTTTGATTATGTTTTGTGATGTTAATAGGGTTAATAAACTAATGCATGTGAATTCCTAAGTGTTAACAAAATATTCTGCAAAGTGTTATTATCACAGATTTGTGTCTCATCTTGGTTACAGACACCTGTGTCTTGTAACCCCCCCTGCTTCTACCTCAGGTGAGACTTTGCCTACTTCGCAGGTGTTGCCAAAAGGGCTGGTAGTCAGGGTTTTGTTGGTGTGGCTTAAGCGTTGAACCCTGGGTCTGCCCCTGTGCCAACAAATGGTTCCGTTGTTGGGACCTGAAACTATGATTGTTATGAATTGAAGTAAAGAAAAATAGAAGCTATGTGCGTAGATTTGTTGCTGAAGTGCGCAAAACTATACTTAACTTGTGAATCTTGTGCTAAGAAAGTAAGTTGTTCTGAAGAAAAGAGGTAAAATATTTGTGTTGTGGCAAGAGAAAGATAAGTGAATTTTTTTTTTTTGAAAGTATGAACTTAAGTATGTTTAATAGATTTTGTCCGAAGGCTAGGGCGTAGTTGAAAGAAAGAGTTGATTTGAATAAATTTAATGGAAATGAAGAAATATATGTTATTCCTATTCACATAAAGAGTTTTTGGACTAATAAGTGGATGCAGGAACCTAGAAATAATTTTTTCAGATTGCAGGTCCAACACCATGATCCTAGGGGAAGTGGGCAGTACAGAAAAGGTTGGGGAACATTTAAAAGAAAAAGAGGATTGACATTTTGTTATAATTGAAAAAGGTTGGGACATCTTGCTAAGGAATGTCCTGAGGTAGGCCCTATTTTTCTTTGTTGCAAGGTTGTTGGTAACGAGGTTGAGGATTGTCCAAGGATTATTGCTAAAGTTGAAGGGATGAACATAAGATAAGAAAAGTATGAAGAAATTAAAGAGACTAAGGGAATGTTAGAAAGTCATAAAGAGAAAAGGTCATAGGAATTTTAGAATACGTTATTATAGTTGAAAGAATCGGTGGATGTTCATAAAGATGTCAGTTTACCAGAAATCCTGAAAGAAAAATAGTGCATAAGTGCAAGAATAGAAGACTTCGACATAGACTGTGTCTTGGATGAAGAAACAAAAATGAATATTATGACATAAGAAAATTGGGGAATCTTGGAAAATCCTACTATGGTACCTGTTATCACTCTAGGAAACTCTCCTAGGCTGTAAGTCAGAGATGCCTGGTAACTCAATCTTTTTAGGAACTATTTTCTCAATAATGTGTTGGGGTTTTGGATCAAGATGAATATATGAAACTCTAAGTTATATTCTCAAGACAGTCTTACCTATAATCATGCTACACAAGGCCTTCAAGAGCTATTGTTAGATATGTTTGAATAACAGATGGATGAGAAAACTAATCAATCAACCAAAACATATATAAAACCATATATATATGATGGGTCAACAAACTAGACAAGGATGCTTGTGATTCTTGCTTAATAAACAAAAGAAAGATGAAAGTTACCATGGTCATTAAAAAAAGACAAAAGAATTAATTCCACTCATTAGCATAGAGATAGATAAGAGAAGGTCTGACAGTAACAAAGAAAGAAGCTTGCTGGCTGCTACATTAAAGAAAGTGTCTTGCTACAAAACAGTACCATCTAGAACTCAAAATCAAACCCTTAGTTCTTATTCTACCTTCATCTTTATAGATTTACAATGCATTTCTGAGATCCTAAAAATGTGGATCAAATATTCTAAAGATAGAAAGTCAAAATTCAGTTTGCCAAAGATATGAAATGATCCCCAAAAATGAGGTCAATCCCAGATTTCATGGT
>CBVK0100692350.1:0-11154 GCA_900067695.1 Picea abies
TTAGAATATATGAAGAAGAGTACAATGAGAAGTAAGTCTGAAGGAGTACTGAAGAAGTTACATTGCAATGGGAGATGGCTGAGCTAAATAGGGTCAAGCAAAACAAGAATAGTAAGTACAGTCAGACTATTGAGGTTACATTATATTTAACACTCCCTCTTAAACTCAACAATTACAAATATCAACACTGATTATGCCTAAGTGTTGTCTCTGCAAATCAAAAAACTGATTTTCTTAGTGGCTTTGTAAAGATATGAGCAAGCTGATCTCGAGAACCACAATATTGTAGTGCAATATCACCATTATTGACTAGCTCGCGTATGAAATGAAAAAGAGTGTCCATAAGAGTGTACAATCATACTGTTGAGGTTACATTATATTTAAGATTAGTTACGTCCATTTACAAACCATTTCAATCTTCGATTCTTCTATTCAAGGGAAACATTTCTTCTAACAGAGAGGAAAATATTGCAGGTAACTATAATCTGAAGGATATTATTATTCTTCTATTCAAGGGAAACATTTCTTCTAACAGAGAGGAAAATATTGCAGGTAACTATAATCTGAAGGATATTATTATCCATAAGAGAACGTCATAGAATTTAGAGTAATTCAATAGGAATAACATGAATTGATGGGTTCTGTTTTATGGTTGTTGTTTAAGCTCAGGAAGCGAGCACAATTACATTCATGGACTCAGTGATAGGTGAACAATTCACCAGTCTAGAAGGATCATCGATGGGATGGGTTATGCCCGCTATCTATATGGGAGGACGGTTTCCACAAATCTGGAAAAATGTAAGATCTCAAAAGTTGTTTTCAAATGTTGAAGGTGTCCTTCAACTGCATGATATATAATAATTGTTGTAATACGTCAACTGTTTAGTCAGATCTAAACATTTTTCCCAGTATATTTTAAAAGTGAAGTCCGTAAATAATACGTGCATTGTCTTTGTATTTCTGATTTCATGATGGGAACTAACTATGTTATCCCTCACAAATGTTTCGACAGGTGCAGCGAGGAACTGTTGAGGTACGTGTATCTCTTAATTTTTTCACAAATTGCAAGGAATATTCAATGAAAACTGAATAAAATACTGCTAAGTTTGACTAGATATATAGTTCGAACCACTGTTTCACAAATTGTAGGGAATATGATTTATTTAAAACTGAAAGAAAAAATGCTAAGCTTGACTAGATATATAGTTAAAAACGTTTTATTTTGTCAAGGCTTAAATCCATTTATGTTCTTCTTCGCACTAGTCGATAATGCGACCTATGTAGGAAGGTAATCCTATTCTGTTTATTTTCGCTTTAGAATTAGATTGTTTCATTGGTGGATTATTAAATCTACTCTAACGGATACGTAGCTACTGTAACTGTAAAATCGTTAGTTGTTACTTTGTGCAGCATTATCGTAAGGACTTTGGACTGGAAAAAACTAAAGCCGAATATGACATGGCTTGTGGATGCTGTAGTTTGTGTACTTTTAGATTGCTTTTTATCCTCTTACAATAGAACGGTTACATATTGATGTGCAATTTGATAAGTGAATTAGGCATATCAAATGTTAGATATCATTCTATCATCTGCCTTTCAATAGTTTTTGTATGTTCTTGAATGTTAATAAGACAATCCTTAACAAAGATTTCCACAGATTCTAGGCCAGTTCATCTACTATAAGATGCAAAAAACTAATGAAAACAATGGAGATAACGAGGCAACGAAGCCCTAGCACCTAGGGCAACAAATTAGGTAGCTTTGGATAGCTAATGTACTGTATTTGATATTTAGTGCAAGTCACTTAAACCTGTGCGCACGATATCAAAGTGAATTGGGTGAGCCAATTGATCAGTGAGAGATAGTGACGATGTTATCTTTATTTTCTTGTAAACAGGAGACTAATTTGCTTTTGCGTCTTGTAACCATTTAAATAAGTTCTTTACATTATATTAGATCACATATTTCAATTAAGTTAAATATGTGTTTTGGGAAAAATAGGTAGAGCATATATCATTCAAATTTGAAGTTTATTAGATCACATATTTCAATTAAGTTAAATATGTGTTTTGGGAAAAATAGGTAGAGCATATATCATTCAAATTTGAAGTTTGTATGTATAAAATGAGAAAACATTCTATATTCACTGGAGGAAATATAGATCGGATATATAATGCCAATTTTATTTTAGAATTTAGCTAGTACATATTGGAAAATATGCAATATGTTCTAGTGATTATTGTCTATTTATAATATGGAAAATAAATAATTATTATATCGGTGAATGTTCATTAGTTTAAGATTCTTAATTTATAAGATGAGTTATAATTATAATATGGGTAACAATTTAAAAAAAACAAACAAAATTTTAGTGTGTTTTCATTAAAAGAGGGGTTGTTGAGAATATGATAGCAATTTAGTATTTACATATAATCACAGTAATTTACATATAAATACATTATAAGTATAGTATAAACGTGTAAATACATTATAAATATAAATGCAATATTATGATATCAATTTACATACAATTACATTGATTTACATATGATAAATATAAATAATTAGAAAATACAATTACATTATTTTTTTTATAAATTAAGTTACATTGTACTTTGTACTTTACACTTTTATTAATTTAATATGCCTCTTCCTATTAAAATTGATGGCTTAATCATTCTTTTAATTATATATTCCAATTTAATGGTCAACAATTAAAAATGCATCCATATTTTTAGTCTTACACTTAAATGGTTGAATGAGATTTAATGTTCATAAATTCCTTGCATTTCTGAATGTATACATTAACATGTTTACTTTTTCACATTTACATAATTATATTAAAAAATTACTGGATAACTATTTTATGGCCAGGTTGAGTAATTAACCAACACTATCAAAGCGTCAAATGTTGCCACGTTTTTATGGATTTGAAGCGGTCCATGGTCCGCTGCTGGTGTTTCAATTCACTCGAGCCATGCCAGATTTTCCAACTCATGTCTGAGGCAACTTTAAAGTTGTCCACCTCATGTCTGAGGAAAAGAATATAGTATACCACTCGTATCCAGCGAGTATAGCATTTGCAACGATCTCATGAATCACATCTACACAACTTCGTAGTTTCTCAAGTACACTTGGCTCCAACCAGCATGCAGATGTTAGGCTAGGGTAAGAAACCTAGCGCTCTCCTTTATATGTATATATGAATTAAGAACGTTAAGTTTAGGGTGGCGGACGAAAGATCACAAAACAGTTCTGTGAGTTTTCTCCAAATTCCTCACTCAGAACTTTTTATGAACACAGTAGGCTTATGGAATATGGGTTTTAGATGAGAAACTATTGCTTTTGCTTTCAGATTTTTTTATTTGTTTTTAACGTTTGGTAGTCTTGCAGTTGCAGATACGACTCTCCTACATTAATACATGAGTGTTCAAGAGGTCAAATTTCAAATCTATAATTTTGAAACCCTAACCGTGATGGCCGAGACAGTCATGGAGGTTGTCGCGTTGGGCTCGTCTGTCAACGCGATTGTTGAAGTCATCGGTAAGGTGCCAGATGATCAGGTTAAAGTATCCACAAAGGGCATTCGAGCTTGTACGCCTGTTGTCAATAGACCATCTCCACCAAGAAAGACGGTTAAGCGCTTCCTTGTTTGCTTCAAGTGAAGACCAAAAGAAGCCTAAAGAATTGACCATTGAAAAGGGAAGAGGGACACCTCTCAAAGACATCCCATTTAAGTAAAAACCGGCATGCAGATGTATGGCTAGGGTATATGTATATATAAATTCGCCAGGTTAAGTTTAAGCTGGCGGACAGAAAGATCACAAAATAGTTCTATGAGTTTTCTCCAAATTCCTCACTCGGAACGTTTTATGAACACAATAGGCCTATGGAATACGGGTTTTAGCTGGGAAACTATTGCTTTTGATTTCATATTTTTTTTTTTTAACGTTGGAGAGTATTGGAGTTGAATGTTTGACTCTCCAACCTTATGAGTGTTCAAGAGGTCAAATTTCAAAGCTAGAATTGTGTAACCCTAGCCTTGACGACCGAGTCAATCATGGAGGTTGTCGTCGTGGCATCATTTTTATATAATTATTTGATATATAAAACATTACATTATATTAAATTGTATTATAATTATTAATATATTATTATATTATATAAAAATTAATATGGATATTAATTATAAATATTAATGGTTGATTATTATTATATGGAGAAAATCACTTTCTTATATAAGAGGTTCTCTTGTCCCACAAACAAGGTGGTCTCATACACCAATTTGGTATGGCTTGTCTATGACCTTAAAAATAGATTATTATATTATTATTATTATCAAATTCTCAACACATTAAAAATCCATACTATTAGAATTTATAGTTAATAATTAGATAATATGGATGACGGAAATAATGGAAATTAATTACTTAAACAAAGAAATCATAGAAATGAATCCTAAGTAAGTAGAACGCCCCCATTCGAGCTTCTTTCATCATGGCCTTCTCCACTATTGATTTTATCATCATGGCCTTCTCCACTATTGATTTTACTATTTGTTCGGCCATAGGACACGACTCGCCATAAAAATAAAATGGATTCAAATAATTGTAATCACTATCATCATCCGGATGGGGATGACGAGAGGATAAGGAGAATGATATTAAGAATACGTGAAGAGAAATAAGTAGCAAAAAAGGGAAAGTGAGGTGGGGTGAAATAGTTATGTCTATGTAGTAAGTCTGAGTTATGTGGACATTTATTTATATCAATCATATGTGTGTATGGAGAGAACTACAGTCCACCATTGTGAATTGAATAATGACGTAATTCAACCATGGAATAAGACAATTGGGAGATCCAATATGAAACATGGATAGCTAAGGAAATCTAAAAGTTAATCCCAAACGTGGTAATACTAAAGGTTAATCATTTAAATGTGGCAATCATATGATGCTATAGTAATTTCTTAATATGATTAGGTAAATGTTAAAAAATAAACAGGTTAAATGATGCATTAAAAAATACAAGGAAGTGAAGAGTAAATCATATTCATTGATTTGGGAGGACGACTAAGAATATGCCCGCATCTTCAATTGTTAGCCATCATATTAGAATTTTAGATTAAAAAGTGATTAATTGTACTATCTCCAATAGATATAGGCTTTTCGACTTAATTATTTTATATATAAAACATTACATTATATTAAATTGTACTATAATTATTAATATATTATTATATTATATAAAAAACAATATGGATATTAATTATAAATATTATTGGTTGATTACTATTGTCTGGAGAAAATCACTTTATTATATTAAGAGAAATAAATTATATTTATTATTTAATTAAGAAAGACACTAATATTTGATTATATTTATTATATAAAAAAAACACACTATTATATAAAAAAAAAAAACATTATTTATATCATTTGACTTCAAAAATGTTAATACATAACATCAGATAATATCATATATTATATAAGAAAAATACATCATATAATTATTTCATTGTTGAATTTATTTTGTTAATAAAAAAACATATTATATATAAAAAAAAAAAAAACATATTTTATATATAAAAAGATTTATATAAGAAATTTTGATTACCTTTATTAAGAAAAATATAATATCAATATTAACTATTGATGTTAATTATTTTATTAAAAAAATACAATGACGAACATACTAACGCTGGACAATGACGAACCAACATTTTCATGTTATCAATGTCCCTAAAAAAAGTATGATTCTAAGTTTCATTCCATGTAATATATCACATCAGTTCAAGGCTTCTATATTTTTCACAAAGCATGAGTTCAAAGTTCCTATATTTTTCACAAATGAAACACTGTTAGGATTTTTTTTTAAAGCTTCAAAAAAGCTTACTTTTCGTAATCCATGGGACACAAAACAACATTTTCATGCGATGAACATGCCACCGATTTTGCAATATGAAGAAAAAAACAAGACACTACAATGTGATGAACATAGTAATGTTGTGTTGTGTTGAACATACTAACGTTGGACAAAGACAAACATATTGAGGTTGCAATCTAACGAACATAATAACATTGCAATGTGATGAACATAAATTGATGTCATAATGTCATGAACATATGCATGTCATCGTAACATAAATAGACATTTCACTCTAGTGCACTTTATGTTGGGACTTTGTGTTTCGCGAAGTCGGCTCTCCTCCTGTGCACTCAGATGGACTAAACCTCTTGCACCTCTTCCAAACCCAACAACTGTTGGTTCATGGGCTTCAGATCTGGTAGCTGACATCTGATTCTTCTGTGCTCATTCCTCGTCTACCTGGACATATATCTAATGGTCCAGGTTATTCTCCACAACTGATTAGACGGTTAATTTCACTCCTCTTCCTAAGATTTAGACTTTCTTCAACTAAAAATATTTTGTCAGTCTTCAAAGTTTTTTCGGCCTTTGAAATTCCTCCTACAAAATGAACTCCTTTGGGTCTTGCTTATTCTTCTGACAGAGTTATCTCTTCTTAGATTTATCTTCTCAAATATTTCGATCTCCCATGCCCACCTTGCATTCTGAGGATTTCTTCAAACTCATAATCAAGAAGGATTTCTTGAACAAGAAATACTTCTCACCCTCTTGGCATTCTTCTGATCAATGCACTCCTCGTAGAGATTTTCCTCATAGAGTATTTAGTAACTCTATTCTTCCCAAACTCAACACAGAGTTCCTTCTGTGCCCACTTGCACCAGCTCAACAACCACTTGGTAGAGCTTCGACAGAGTTCTCAGTAATTATGTTTCTCTGTGCATCTTTCACATAGTCTTCCCTCTATGGTATTCAACAAACTTGAGGTTCCTCTTGACCTTACGATCGCTCTGGTGCACCGTCCTGGCACATTATTTTTTGACTCCACAGATTTCAGGTGCACACTCGCACCGGAAACAAAACCTCAATTGTTCTGTTGTGCACTCCTTGCAAAACCTAAAGAATCTAGAAGGATATTATAAAACTCAATGAAGATAAAAGAAATCTATATTCCTACTGTAAATAAATATTATCATATATCTACAACATTCATTCATGAAACACATAAACATGATATGTAGGAAAAACTGCTTTTTAATTTTCTCTTTGTGTCTATATAAATGTTTACAAAACTGTATTGTAACAAAGTCTCAGTTCTCTCAAGCTCTCTCTCTTAGAACTATTCTACCTCCTAAGTCCTCTCTACACAAACCTCTCTCTCATTATCTGCCTCCCTCATGAAATTTGAGACAAGATCTCATTAGAAAAGAGGGGCTCTATGAGATCGTCCTCTCTCACCTAACCTCATCTACTACATTGAAATTTCATAAATGTTTACCCATACCTAACTATAATCTGGGCCTTTTGTAGGTAACCATTTATGGAAACCCCAACTACCACTTGTACAAAGGTATGGCCTGGAATTTACAACCTCACAACACAAAAATCCGTATAGGATTATTTCAAATTTAAAAAATGGGAGGTTAAGTACCTCTCCCTTCCTCCATTATGTGTTTGCATGATGGCTTGCTGACATGTGTGATGAGGTGGAGCTATTCTCCTACATCATACTCCCCTGCTAGGAAAAACATGAGCTCCTGCTCATGACCTATGTTGTTGTTGTTGGTGGTGGTGCTTCTTTTTCTTTTTCCCTGCTGCTATGGCAAGCTCTCTTCTGTTCATCTCCCCTTTGCTGACTGCTTCTGTTGACCTCAACATCAGCTTCCCGATCTCCTCTATCACTATGTCTAGTTGCTCCAGTGGCTGGCTCTTCTTATGCAGTATTCTCTGTTGCACTTCCTTATCAGTGGGTAGATTCACTCGATCCCTCATGTTGTATTTATCTCCCTTTGTGGCATCGATTTTCCACTCTGGTGTAGATTTCAATTCCACATTATCATCACCAAGATGTTGCTTGGCTTCCTCTTTTGACATATCTCCAATTTCCTCCAATTGTTCCTCTGGCTGGTATGCTCCTCCATCTGCTTCCAACTTTACCTGTTGGATGTGAAAGATTTGTACCATTTCCCTTCTTTCTATGGATTCATCTTCTTCATACATCTCAACAAAGTTCATGTTGTTTTCTTTGTCCTCTCCTGCAAGATTTAGTGTTGCAATAGTCTTTGTTTCATCTTCTTGGATGAAAAATTTGGGCAATTCAGATGAATTATCTTCTCCTTATGCTGGGGTAGACATCAGTGTCTGCTCCATTTCTTCATCTTTGAAAGTTTTTGTTTGTTGTATTTCTTCTTATGCTTCACTTTCATCATGTGCATTACCCTTCACTTGGCTTCCTGGTAGGAATACCTTTATTCCTCCAATCATCAGAGTGCTCCTCAGATCCTCCTCCTTTGTGATGGAAGCATTTAACTTATCATCGTATTCATTCACGTGGTCCACAAATTAACATAAATCTCTATCTATCAACACTCCTTTCTAACATGAACTCACTTCTAAGATTCCAAGACTTTCAGATAATCTGGTTTCTTTCCCCCTGCCCACTTGGAAATTTGGGAATATTCTGTTGCCCACCTGGTAGTCTATAAGATCAATCGATCCCATCTCATTGCCCATTTGGAAATCTGAAATTCCAGCACTACTCCTATGGTAGTATACAAGACCTCCACCTGATCTCTTTCCATTTCCCACCTGGAAACTTGAAAGTCCACTTCCGCCCACTTGGCAGTTTATGAGATATTCATATGATCTGTCCTCCTTGTCATTGACAAGATTTCTCTGAGTCTCTGGTTCACAGATGTGAATCAGTTTTTCCTCTATGTCACTAAGGTTTTCAGTATGCCTCAACCACCTTCTCATCATCCTTCTTTATCCTCTGTCCAACAATATCTTAACTGGTCACTTCACCCTCTTCTTCATGGGCCATTCATACACCCAATGTGATTTCACATTTTATTGCATTTTAAATGCAAGATTATCCATTATGTCTCTTATCTCATTAAGCTCCAGATCCATATCTAGATTGTCCTTCTTCTTTCGGCCTTCTCTTTGACAATGTCCATGGACTTCAATAGACATTTCCACCTTTTACCTACCCTACTGGAAAGTCTATGGATTAATCTACATCTGTGAGCACCTGCATATTCTATCACATCTCACCCAAGTATTTAAATTTTAGTTGCGGCATCCATGCAACAATCTTATCACAAAGCATCAATACTCTTCTTTATTTTCATTTGTTGTCTATAAGCAAACTCCTATTTATGATACCACCTAATTATATCAGCCATCTCCTTTCACCGTCTCTCATTTTTTTGTTGTCTGTAAGAATGTCTCGGTCTTTCAATTACCTCCTTTGCCTAAAGAAATCAATTCCCAGCTCTGATACTACTTGATGGTATCATATTATCTCTTGTCATCGTCTCACCCTTTGCCTATTTCCCACATGAAAAATTTCATCTCCTGGTACTACTCGATGTAGTCAAACCATCGTCTTAATATCCTTTGCATAAATTCTATAGATGAAGATCAAGCTCTGATACCACTTGATGGTGTCAAAGTATTCTATTTATCTACCCTCTGCTACATAAATTAAAAATATGGGCTCTAATACCACCTGATGTAGGCCCCCTCCCCTCTTAGGGTTATGCGACCTCCCAATCTCTGGATTGTTCCGAGTGTTGAGTCAGATTGACTCTACGGGGTCCTGAATGAACCTAGAAATTATACACAAGCTCCTTTTCTTCCTTTGGTGCACATCCTATGATACCCACACATTCTATCTATACATTCCAGTTCTCTTCAGTTCATAGGCACTAGCTCCTCTCTTAAATTCTCTTTATGTGACCTTGATTGTGACCTGGGGCCCAACCTTTGAGCATGTCAGGACTTTGCATTTAACGAATTTGGAAATGAACCCAATGCTTCATATTCAAAATCTCAATCCCTGAACCTCTGAAATCCACTCACCCAAATCAATGGTCACTATCTCTTGTGATTTGATGATTGATATGCTCTCTGGGTTCTAGAGTTCTGATATCTCAAATATCGAATCGACAAGCTCCCTTTGTTAAGATCCTTCTTCAAATGTGACTTTGGATGACCTCCTCACATGACCATGTGACTTCCTTTTAAAGTCCATGCACCTCCATTCACCGAAATTTTGTGGGATCGTCGATCTCTCGATCTTGATGGCACCCTGGATTGACGGTTTAGATCTGTCCTGTCTTAATCAATGGATCAGATCCTTTCGTGATTTCAGACTCCGGGAGATTGAAATCTCAACCCCAACTTCCTTTCTTATGTCAATCCTCCAGAACTGATGATCTATGGACAACTGTCATGATCAATCAATGATCCTACTCCTCCTTCAGATGTTTGACCTTTAAACATAGATCAATGGTCCATAGGCCTTGTCCTCAATCAGCAGTCGAGATCTCCTCCAGGCCTCCAGACATCGACGATTTAAAATCTCAAAACTTCTTCTCCTCTACTTACTAGGTATCTTACGTAGTGGAATATTTGCTGCCGCATGTCCTCCTTCACATCGACGACTCTCATCATTTTTGGGGCTTTGACCTTTAGCGATTTCATATTCCAAACTGAAACTCTAGCGTAACTTTCTCTAGAGCTTGAGATTTGGTGACAAGTTTCCCCTCATAGATTGATGGCTCTCAACTTTGTGGTGCTTTGGGCTTTGGTTGTTTCAACACTTGAACCTCAACCTCCTTATGGATATCCTGACACATTGACATGTATCCCTTTGGATCCAACGGTCTAGATTCTCCTTTTCACGTATCCAGATTTCACGTTTTGTGAAATTAGAGGATCATTCACCTTCCTACTATCGATCTCTGATATCCCGAAATTCTCCCTGGAAAATCAATGGTCTAGATCTCTCCTTGATCGACGGCTACGATCTTTTTACAAGTTCACACTTCACAAATTGTCACAAGCTTTCCCTTTGATGTCTCCAAGTCACGAGTCAGTGAAATACTAACCGGCTGCCATGCGTCCCTTCTGATGGACGGTTAGGATCGATGTGTCTCTTTCCCTTTCAAATCTCCGACATACATGGAACTCGGCCACATTTCCTCTAATAATGTACGGTCCCAACGATGTCAGGACTTCACGTTTTGCGAAGTCATCTCTCCTCCTGTGCACTCAGATGGA
>CBVK0100692351.1:0-11154 GCA_900067695.1 Picea abies
CGACGCTCTTCCGATCTCACCTTGGCAGTTTCCCAGTTTGGCATGTTTTTCCTAGTTTTTGGGTCCCGAACTTCGAGGGTCGTTTTGAAGCCCTAAACAACATTTTTCGGGCTCACTACAGTCAATCTATATACAATGTCAGAGTTTAACGAGATAATGTGTATTCCTCGAATTGATATTTCCAATGGGCTATCGTGCGCCTAAAACGGAGATCGTATACAAAATTTACGACCCTAGGAAGTTGATGTACCAACTTACCTAAACGGGGCCCACGTGACTTTTGACGCTTCATCTCCTAGGGTTAGGTTTTTGGATGTCTAGGGTTTTGGCTTTCATGTTTATTGTAAAAAGGATTTGAGAGCCTCATTGTACTCATCTTCTTGCGAATGAGCGTAGCCATCACATCTCTTCTCAAAGACAAGTTGCCACCATTCTAGCAATCTTGTTTCAGTCTGCATTTTAAGGTTTCAACATATTTCTTATTTAATAGAAGTCAAGTTTTATTGTATCTCTGTTATTATCCACTATATCTCTGTGTTAATATTATAAATCTGTGTTTCATTTCATTCTGCTCATAAATCTGGATCATTTAACCCACATTGGAATTGGACATTTATGTGGACGATTTGTGTGCACTATACATCATTTTAAAATTTGACGTCAAAATTGTGGATGATCTCTCCACACCAAGATGGAGGAAATAGATCTTTTCCTGGAATACCTACATGTTGGATCTGTTTCAGAGCTTTCAAAATAAGAAAATGGAAGAATGGAATGAGGTCAGCCAAGCTGCGTGAGGGTTTGTTTCTATTACAAATTAAGTTTGATTCTCCTGCAGATCGACAAGTTAAAGTCACAAGAGCTTTCTTTTTAGCAATCACGAGCGCGTGGAGGTTTGTTGAACAGATTTTTGTGAGATCTAATCTATAAATGAGGCGGATCGCTTGGTTCTACACAGATCGCATTAAAGATTATGGGTGCCATGGACGTGCATGAGAGGGGCAGATAATTTGCGGTACAAGCAAGCAAGAGCAGGAAGAAAATCTAGAATTTGCAGTAATGCATAGAAGAGATTTATAGTTGTAACTATAGCCACGGGACAATTTACTAACTGCGTGTGAAATTTCTCAAACAAAATAGTTCTGAATCAATTTGTATAGAAATGAGTATGAAAATCTTATGCAGATCAGTCCAGAGATATTCACAAACAATGTTTGAATATTATGCCAAATGAGTTCACCTCGAACAAATTTTATAACAATCAAAAGTGACCACACATACGAAGAAGCAGATCAGATTGCTTGGCGTTGACTCGATGAGATCGATTGCAGACCTCTCTTGTCGTTGTATTGTGCATTCATCTAATGATTGAAACGGAGGACTCCCATGATGTAAACCAAGCTTCCATAATGGTGTTTACGTCGAGTTGATGCGTTGAGTAGATGATCCAAATCATGCCTTTAAGACCAAAGGTGCTGCGATACCAATTGAAAAAATTGAGCATTGAAAAAATTGAGCATACAATATTAGGACAAGATCAAACAAGACAAGAGACATAAGAAGTGGTAGAGACATAAGAAGTGGTGGAAAAGGCCTAAAGTAATCTCACGTACTTGTATTAATTTTAATGATACAATATATAATACGATAATGAAACCACCTCAATTGCTCTAACCTCGACACCTCATGAAGAAATAAAGTAGGAGGCAGCAAAGTAGGAATCTAGAAACTCACTTAGGATAACAATTATATCCTAGTTATGTGAAATACATAAATGTGGTATACTGGGACTTAATGGCTGTACATGAGAAAGAGGCTAACTTAACAAAATTCATTTATTGCATATGAAATGAACAACTTGTCTCGTAAACTGGAAATCCAAAATAAATAAGATAACATAAAATAATCTATACATATTAAAATAATGTATTGAATATGTAATATGAGAGATGATTTACAATGACCTATGTGACAATGTTAGGAGCCTGCCCCAACCTCCCTATTTTATGCTACATAAGAATTGGTTAATTTTTGTATGTGATCGTTCTCAGTAAATGAGGCCCATTGGATAGTAGTGGATATTTATTCAATGTAAAAGGGTCCACTTTATAAGGCATGTTATCCCCTATCATAGGGATAACTAAGGAGAATATGTTTATAGGCCCACAGGTCCTAGACATGGAGTATTGAGAGACATGTGACTTGAGCTTGGCCTTAGAGGGCCCATCTTTTCTTCAGCACTTCCTATCTATGAGCAGCAACAACATCCATCCCATTGGCCTGATTCTGAAGTAGTAGTGGGTCTTGCTCCATGGGGTAATGAGTCTGGGTTTCATGGTATGTGTCACTCTAATTCTCAAAACATTTGAATATGTGCACTAAATTCTCTTTTGTTTCATGACATTTGCTTGGAAATTATGCTCTTTAACTTGTCCATACCTGGGGGGGATGACAGAGTGCCCTAGTAAGTTGGTTCCCTTAGGGATGAGTTGCCAATGGGTGGGTCTATGAAAGGTCATCGTCCATCCCTTCCATACTTACCACTTTTCATCAGTATCCCTCTCATCATTCCCCTACATTGGTTCGGGCATTGGGTTTGCCAAGGTAGTAAGGGTTGTAGCTTGCCCTGTTGGAAGAAGGGGCTAAAGGCCCAGAGGGTAAAAGTAGTTGGTAAAAGTTAAAATCCAAGATGAAACCTTGAGATGCTTCGCCCAGGGATTCATGAGAAAGCAATAAAATTCTTCTTAGCAAGAAAAGGGGACCCGTAAAATAAAATAAAACCCAAGGCCTAGTTGGTGGATAGGAGGTCTCATCATGAGCCAACATATTAGGTCCATTGGCATGTAGCGGTATGACACTACTATTCATCTTGTCACGAAGCCAGGGTGGTGGCTCTTGGTAGCATAGCCAAGAGAAAGGGGGTCTCATCACGACCCAACCTTCTCATTTCCATGAAATGCTTCTGGGTAACACTGTCACCACTGGTCACCATGCCATGGAAGTGTCCTCCAATTATTCTCATGAAAAAAAAAATAATAATACAAAGAGTAAACAGGCAATGAATGGGCTAGGAAACAATGGCATCCATGACAAGGTGCAACTCACCCTCTACAGAGGCACCCATAGGTAAGAATTACATTTCCCTATGATCACCCCACCCCTTGCCTAAACATTCCATAGACAATCTCATACATCTACATGACCTAGATTGGTCTTCACCTGGGAAACACCCCAAAACTGAGGAGGATTAGCCCAATAGGACATCCTAAAACCCTCTCCAAACCTGGCTTGTTAAACTGCATAATGTCTTTGAGCATTTGTCTGGGTAAATGGGGGTTTGATGCACATGTTTGGGTAACTTGATTATTAGATGTGATTGACACATTGTTATGATCCCTGTGACTTATGAGCCCATGGAGGGCGTACTTGTTGTTGTTGCGCCCGGCGGACAGGTACATATGAGGAGATGATTAGTTCAGACCTCCATGGGGCTAAAATCCCACCAGATGGATGTTGTGACCCCAACCAAGGGTAGAGGGATACCAGAGGCTTGCACCGGAGAAAAAGGAGGACATTCCATCAAAGACACTTTAGCAAGCCTGGACCTAGGGGGTTCTTTCCCTCGCACCATGATGTTGGGACTTGAAGGCCCCTAACGGCATCATATGGAGCCTTGACGCCATCCAGTTAGGGTTTTGGCATGAGGACGGCTTGGTTGGCAGGTGTGGAAGCTCATGAGGCCTTCTGAGGCCTATCATTTCACGTTTGGAGGCTTAGCATTCCATGAGGGGGTCTAACGTCACCCTACGAGGGGCATGACGTCATTCCTAAAGACAAAATTAGGGTTTTAATTGTTAATTTTATGTAAAACTGGATTTTTGATGTAAACTGGCCATGTCGGCCTTTTTTGACCTAAAATGTAATTAAATGTCATGATTATTGTATAAATAAGGGAAAAATCTCTTATATTTTTCATCATCTTTCACTCACACAAGCGTGAGGTCTGGAATTCGGCCTCTTTTAAGGCTTATTGGTTGAAATTAAGTGGTGTGCAACTCTTGGAGGAGGCTATCTTTGGTGTATTTTTGCATTTTCATGGTGGAAAGTCTTCAACTAGGGTTTGTGGCTAGATTATTATTGATGAAGCAAGTAGAAATCTGCAATCCTTCTTTATTTTCAATGGTTATGGTGCATTTACTTGTTCATTTCTAAGATTATGAAATTGTTAGTGTGAAACCCTAGGAGAAAAACACATGTTATTGTCCTTTTCCTTATAACTCTTCACCTACTTGATTTTTCTAGTGAACACCTACCTTCAAGGATATACTAGAGCCCTATATTTGTAGCACTCTAGTATCATTGCTTTATTAAGCTTCATACATTTATTTCAAGTTTGATCTAAAGAAGAAGGAAATCACTAGGGCCTAGGGTTACCTACTTCCCAACATCTTTTCCTTCTAGGGTTTTAGATATTGAGGCCTTAGGTTACTAACACCTCAACCATCTTCCCTTTCCTTTAGCTCATCTATTGTCATTTGTTTTTTCCCTCTAAGAATTGTCGCTACAACTTTCACTCCATTTACCCTACAAGGCACTAGTTCATACCTTGCAAGTGATCGATCGACTAAAACAACTCTTAAACCATCTACCTTAAGAATTTTACTAACTATTTCTAACATTAGATTAGACTAACCTACTAACTAATTTGTTGTTGTTGCAAAATATTGCTACAACCATCTATAACAATAGCAAATTCATCTTAAAAGCAAGATTTAAAGCTGATTACACATTGCTATCATTGCTTCTGACAATTATTATCATTTTATCAAGTTTATACTAACATTTCTTGTCATTTTTGAAGCATTTTTTAGGCATAATTGTGTAGCTATTGCTAAATATATATTGTTGTTATAAATACTTTAGTTGCTTTAGCTTTTATATCAGATTTCTCTTTTTATTAAGTTCTATGGTTTTATGAAGCACTAACATCATATGGTACTTGCAAATAACATATTTTCTTGTTGTCTTGTTCTGGGTAGGTACACTTAAATATTGTCTTGCTTCATCTCATTAAAACCTTTGGAACTTTTGATAAGAGTGACCTGTGAGAGGGGTGGAACTTTCTTGATACTTTTTCCTTAGCCTTATCAAACCGCCAGGTCACTGGGGATGTCTCCCCTGGGGTACCACTCCTAAATAGAAAGAGGTGCCTTACTAAGGTGACAGTGATAAGACATCCTCCTTGTTACGCTAATTTAGTGTTCACTTGCCTTTGGCTTTGGGCGAGTACAAATTGTGCAATAACATTTTGGCATCGTTGTCAAGGAACACTGAGTCAATATTCCTCAATGACACTTTTTTGGTAAGCCTTTATCCAAAGCCTTTACTTCACAAAGCTTACCTGGTGACTCCACTGGGGGTGATTCCCTTTTTTCTCTTTGATGATCCCTACAGGGATTATCTGGCGACTCCACTAATAACAACGCCAACCATGGCTTCTCAATGGGACCCAAGAAATTTCAAACCCTTAGACATGAGTAAAATCCTGGGATACTCTCGACAAATTCCCTCGAGGTATGAAAAATGGTTCCCTAGATTCACTAGTAGTGATGGGGTTAGAGCCAACAATCACATGGATGATTTTTGGGCTTTCTTTCAACTCCACCCTATCAATGATGATGCTGAGGATTTGGCAATGAAACTTTTCTTTGCCACTCTTTATGGCAATGCTAGAGAATGGTATGATGATCTCCCTAATGCCAGCATCACATCTATGGACCAGCTAGAAGAAACCTTTCTGAAGAGATGGGGTATTAAATTGAAGGATATCCAAATGCTACTAAAAAGACTAGAGTACATAAAACAAACTAAGAATGAAACTGTTGGGGAATTTCAGGATAGGTTTGAAAATTTGCTCTGGAAAATTCCTAGAAGCCAGCATCCTGAAGACAAATACCTTGTTTACCTCTATACCAATGCACTCTTAGTGCATTTAGGATTTCTCCTCAGTAAAAAGGGCTCAAAAACACTCCATGAAGCTCATAACATGGCTATAGATATCGAGACAAATATCTCCTTATTCAAGAAAGGACACCTCTTTACCCTAGATACTCTTAGTTTGGAGAGATTAGTTTTCCTTGAGACCTTTACTGGTAATTTCCAAGAAAAGGGGGAACAAGTCATCAACCGACAAGAGGTTGAGCAGAAGGATCCTAATGAGGCTTTCCAATCCCACGAGGAAGAGCAAGAGATTACTCATTCTTCTGTCGAGGATAATAAAGACATGGTTGAAGAGAGAGAGCCTGAAGATATCAAACAGGATGATGAAGTATTGATGTATGTTCCTCCCTCTGATGAAGCCATTCAAGAGCCTATTACCCCTGCACAAGAAGAAGAGGATGAGGTTAGTCACTTTCCTTTTCAAGTTTTTGATAACACCTTGTTCTAAAATTCAGAAAGGGAAGAAGAAACAAAACACTTGGACAAAATAAATCCTCCTTATTATGAAGTTGAAGAGACAAGTCATGAGGAAAAGACAATGATGAATACTCTTCCATTTGATAAAGTTGTCTGAGTCCTCGAAGCTCCTTCACAAGAAGAAGTAAAAACGGTAAGTTATTTTCCTTTCCAAGAGTCTGATGATGCTTTATTTTATGATTTGGAAAGTGAAGAAGTGCTAAAGGAGCCCTCCGATGTTTTAATCCCTTCATGTTATGATAAAGATGATGACTTTGTTGACAATATTGATGAATTCATACATGTCAGAAAGCATAAATGGGATGTAATTGGATATGATGGGGATCCCATTTACGACATTGGGGGTCATTTCCAAAAGTTGCCTCTACAACTATCATATGAGGTTACCAATAATTTTGACATTTGGCAACAAGGAGATGATATGACTACAAACCTTTTTCAGACACCCAAGGATGACCCGGTGTTATGTTCTCCTAGTGATTTTCGGTCATACCTTGAGGATTTTGATGAATTTTCCTTTGAGAACTTATTCCATGACGAAGGTTATCAACCACCATTGTGCTCAGATATTGATAAAGGTGAGGGCATTACTTTCCCATAAAAGGATCATTGTGACAATGTCTTCCAGCTCCCTTGGGCTATTTTATCTCGTTATGTCACTAAAAGTGTAGTTGGGAAGCATGTCCTTTGTCTTGAGTTTTCTCTGGGGCAAAGTTTACTTCTAGAACTCAAGGGTAGGTTGAATACCTCAAGAAGAAGTTTGTTATCTCAATCTTTCATCCTTGCCTTAAGAAATTGTCAGTCATCCTCTAAGTTCTTGCTAGTCCCTTCCCAGACCTCGTATTGTGAAGACGTCAGAGGTAGCCAACCTTTAGACTCTTTGAGTCAGTATACTAAACCCTTGACTTTTCATGGTCCCTTTCTAAGATGGATTGAGCACTTTCCTGAGAGTATGACTTGGCACCATTTTATCCCTCCCACCTGCCTCCATGAGCTAGACTTTATGATTTCCAATGATACTATACATTTTCTAACTCATGTTATTTTTGTGCTTGACTTATCATTTTTTTGGTTTATGATGAAGCACAGAGGCAGGTACTATGAGACATTGCTACGATGGTTTCACTGGATATTTGACTACACCTAGCATTCAACCGACAGGTAAGTACAGGTAAGTAGGTAGGCATTTGCATTCATTGTATATACCATATGCATATCATGCTAGAGTAGTGTAGTGTAATTTCATTTCCTTTTGTATATATGGTTGCTTACTTGTATTTCATTGTATCATATATGATCCAGGGGTGATATCGTCACCCCAAAAGATTACTAATAGCCTTTATTGAGATCTAGCAGATCACATGTCATGCTAGAGATGTTGAGGTTCTCATGCACTCTATGGTGAGAACATGTCCCCAAGTTGGAACCAAATGTTATCCCCTATCCCATGGAGTACCAAGAGCCATATGACTTGAGCTTGGCCCTGGAGGGCCCATCTTTTCTTCAACACCTCCTATCTATTAGCAACAACAACATCCATCCCATCGACCTGATTCCGAAGTAGCAGTGGGTCTTGCTCCATGAGGTAATGAGTCTGGGTATCATGGTATGTGTTGGGCTCCAGTTTTTTCATATTTACACTACAAAAATGCATTCATCATTACACATTCTCCCCGCATTTTGCCAATAATATATCCCTAATCACACCATAAACCTCTATTGTCTTGTGTTATTCATCCTACGTGGTTAATACATAATTTTCTATACTTTTAGTGATTAAAAGATTATTATATCATGTTTTACTAATAACAGTTTATAAAGTGTGATTTGCATGATAGACATTCCCGTATCATTACTGCGGTTCAACAATATTCACTAGTATAGCTATTCTCGTACCTGATATCATAGCTTGTCATATTAGCACGCTTCTAGAAGGAAATTGAAACATGGGTTTTGTCTAGAAACACGTTGAAATGCTGACACATGTGTTAAAATTAACCCAGCTCGCACGGGTGGACCTCCAACTCAGGGGTAATGATTCTGAAAAAAAAATTAGCAAATATCTCAAACTGCCAAATTGCACCTCGATTTTCGTGCAGATTGTATCAGATCCATAAATTCTATGATATGGGTTTTGTCTAGAATGTGGAGAATTGAGTATAGGGTAGACATTTTTTCAAAATTCAATTTTTTTTGGAAGATATGGGTGGATCTATAACTTGAATCTGCCTAAATTGATGAAAAAACCAAATTTTTGTGATTTCATTCCAAAATTTGTAAAATTGGTTTTAACCAAAATCTAAGTTTGGGGGATTCGGTTCTATCATTTCTCCTTGTATTTTTATGTATAGATAGAGCCTCATAGGGTTGAGAAGGGATCCATTAGTTTTATGAAGTTTTTGTAAGTAACAGGTTTGTTCTTGTGAGAAAGCTTTAAGGAGTTAATTGCCATGTAAAAACAAAGTTTTTGATCAAAATGGAGAGTTGATTGTTGTTGATCCATTGTGCATCTATTTGACTTGATCTAATTGTCTTCAAGCAGGGTTAACTAGTGTGAGAAGTGATCCAGGGGATCAAATTTTACTCAAAAATTCAAAGTGTTCGGAATCGCTTCAAATCGAACGAGAGCGTAGGCCTCGTCGTTACGAACCCAACGCAACTCGTTTGGGTTCAAACGGACGTCGGGAACGAGAGATATCACGTTCTGTTCAAAATGACAAACAGGCAAAAAAAGGGGTGTTGACTGTACAGTCCGTACGGACGCTGGTGTGGCAGGTCGTACAACATGTGGCAGGAAGTTATTTTTATAGTTGGCATGTGACATGGCATGTTTGCAGCGAACGAGATGACGCCACGTGGCCCAGTCAATGGCCGCCACGTGTCATATATACATTGGTTTAAAATTATGTCGTTGGCCGGAGTCGACCCCGCGACCTCCGGGCAGGGGGGAAAGACTTGGGAAGAGCCGCCAACCGGCACGCCACTGGTTGTTCCTTGTTATATATGTGGCAAAATATATTTAAATGTTTGTATATGTGTATAGTTGGGGCGCGACCGGGCTGGGGCTTAGCCCCAGCCCTTGGTCGCACATTGTGTTACATATGACCCAATGCTATACCATTCGATGCGCGCGCGGTTGTGTTTTGTTCCAACGGTTATACAAACAACCCGCCATTTGGCCTTTAACCATTGGCTTGTGGAACGAGACCCTATGTATATACTTGTGTGCGGTCGCATGGGTCATATGACCTTGCCCTTGACGGTTAGGGGCTAGGTGCGCCCGTAACTGTCCTACAGTTTACACGGTTCGCGCGGTTGCATCCGGTGCTAAGTTTTTACGCTTAAATATGCGTGTGGGCTAGGTTGAGCCAACAACAGTGTGTTTTGTAGATGCAGAGACAACAAGTTTGAAGGGGGGACTTCCAGGAAGCCTATCTTCTTCAATTTTTGGCCAAATGAGGTGCCGAAAAAGCCCAACTAGGGGTTTTTTGGACATTCTGAAGCCACTGGAGCAGTCTATTTGTCATTTTGAGCATTGTAAAGCACTTTTTTGAGCACTTTGATCAAATAATACAAATGATCCATTGGAAGCTGGACCAGGAGATGTAGCCCAAGAGAGGGGTGAACTCCTTTATCATTTGTTGTGTTATGTGTTTTATGTTCACTGTTCTTGTTGTTGTTTATATGCATCTTGAATGAGTAAATCCTATTAAAGTTGTGTTGCAAAGTTTATCCATTTGCATTTTAACACATAAAATTTAACTTGCTAATATTTTCAAGAATACAAGTCTTCATTTTTAGATCAAGTTGGTATCAGAGCATAGGTTTTTGAAGACTTGATTATTTGCAAGTGTTTTGTTTTCTGATGCTCACAAGGTTGAAACTCACAAGAGGAGAAGGTCAACTTGTAGAGCCAAGTTCTCATCCTTCAAGGAGGAAGCATATATCATCACCGCAAGTTTCAAGGAGGCATTCACCAAGTATGGCTCATGAAGAGAGTCATGAACATATTCCCGCAGAAGATGAAGATCTCAAAAGGCTGTCATGGAAATGAGAGAGATGATGAAAATCTTGATGGAAAGGAATACAAGGTTGCAAGGTGAAGGCTCGAACCCTTCAAAGCACAAGGGAGACAGTGGTGATAAAACTCCAAATGGAAATGGAGGGAATGGTGCTTCTCCACCACCCTCACCTCTATCTTCTTCTTCTTCTCTTCTACTAATTCGAGACCTCTTCTGAATTCTCCAAAGGGACATGGTAAAACTCCTTCACAAATTCCTTCGTTAAAGCTTGATATTAAATTTGAATTGCCAATGTACAATGGAGAAGTTAATGCTGAGAAATTAGATAATTGGATTCGTCAGATTGAGCTGTATTGTAGGATACAAAAAAATTCAAGATGATGAAACTAAGATTCAACTTGCTTCTTTAAGATTGGATAGTGCAACACTCATTTGGTGGGAATCCAAGACTCGGGAGGACATGAAGAAACATGGTAAAATTTTAACCTCTTGGAATGATTTTATTGTTGCAATTAAAAGACAATTTTACCCATTGGCATATATGCAAAAGGCTACTATGGATTGGCAAAATTTTAGACAAGCTAAAGGATAGAATGTGCAAAGCTTTACTCAAGAATTTAGGAGAAGAGCTTTGGTTTTGGGAGTAGATTTGTCT
>CBVK0100692352.1:0-11154 GCA_900067695.1 Picea abies
GATTATTCATTAATGTACTATGTAAGATTCGTGGAATGATGGATAATATGGAATTTGAATGGCATTTCATATATTGGAAGTATCACAAACATACATGTTTCAGAAATTTTGCATCTAGTTTGGCATTCTACATGTTTTCTTTTGAATATATATTTAAACACTCCGGAGACGCTTCGCTCCCGACCATTTTTTGAAAAATGCGCTCCCACGCTCCCGCTTCCCGCTTCGCTCGCACGCTCTGGCAACACTGATGGAGTACATAAGTTCTGAAAGCCGTAAGGGCTGTTACCATTGCATAGGCTTGCTTTTCCAATATATCATATTTTAGTTCAGCATCTCTGAGACTTTTACTAAAAAACGCAATTGGCTGCTCAAAACCCTCATCATTCTTTTGTAACAATACAACTTCACCTATAACCTTCTTAATACGTTCGAATGACGCTTTGGCTTCGGTTGTCCACTTGACCTCGCTGTCCTTCTTGAGCATATCTGTAATCAATTTTACAATTTCAGCGAAGTTTGGGATGAATCTTTTTAAAAAAATATTTTTTCCTAAAAATGACCGAATCTCTTTTCTATTCCTAGGAACATTTATAGTATCTATAGCTTCGACCCTCTTTGGATCAATTTTAATTCCATCTCTTGATACTATATGGCCCAAGAGTTTACCTTCCTGCATTGCAAAATGAGATTTCTTGGGATTCAGAGACAAACCAAATTTTCGACATTTATCAAACATCTGTTTGAGGTGCAACAGGTGCTCTGCATCAGATTTATAAAACATAGTTAGATCATCAAGATAAATGACAATGAACTTATCTTTTTCGCCAACAAAAGCAATGTCCATAGCTGGTTGGAAAGTGGCTACTGCATTCATTAAATCAAATGACATTTTATCATACATAAAAGTACCCCATGGGGTAGTGAACGCGGTTTTCTCTTTATCGTCCTCATGAACTGCAATTTGATTATAGCCTGAAAAGCCATCAATCATAGACATTCTATTTGCTCCTACCACCTTTTCCAATACATGATCCATTTTAGGCAATGGATAATTATCTTTGAGTGATGATCTATTTAAATTTCTGAAGTCAACACACAGTCTGATTTCACCATTTTTCTGCCTGAAAGGAACTAAATTAGCTACCCATTCAGAGTATCTGAGTGGGACAATGATCTTGGCATCCAAGAGTTTCTTTACCTCTTTCTCTATCACAGGCAGTAGTATAGGATTTATCTGTCTGAGCTTCTGCCTGAATGGTTTAACACCTTGCTTCAGAGGAATTTTGTGTTCGATTATGGTGGTATCATAAGTTCTTAATTCGTCATAAGACTAGGCAAAAACATCCTTGTACTGTTTGAGCAACTCAACATATTTGCTTTTTATTTCAGGAGGCAGGTATTTAGATATTTTAACCAGCCTCGGAGTTTCTTTAGTGCCTATATCACAGTCTTCAACTTCTTCAGGCTGAGGCTGTAAAGTAGACTTCAAGGGAATATCGTCATGATTAAATAATCTCTCAAAGGGAATCAAACCTTTAGGGATCTGATAATTTTTCAATAACAACATGCTGTGATTCACGATTTTATCTTGAAACTCCTGAGGATCTTCTCCTTCTTGCATAATCCAAACAAGGTCATTCTGATTTTCCTGATCAATATGCGTTTCAACAAATTCAGCCGCCATCTCTAAAAACTGTTTGATTTGTTCATCATCTTCGAAAACTTGCTAGTGTTGTACATTGTCTGGTATTGAGGGTATATGCCTCATTTCTATATGATACTTCAGTTTGAAGTCCGTAAGAGGTACAACGTTGAGGCTGCTTTGGCCAATGAATCTGCCTGTTGATTTTCTGTTCTGGGGATGTAGTGAACATTAACTGATGAGAAAAAATTTTCAATTAGATCCTAGGCACAATTTTTGTAAGACCTTAACCTTGGGTGTTTAGCCTAGACGATTTATCTGTTTTATAATTAATTCCGCATCACCATAGACTTCCAAGTTTTTAATTTTCAACTTCCTGGCAGCCTCTAATCCTAAGACCAGGGCTTCATATTCACATACATTATTAGTGTAATTGATCTCCCACTGTAACCAGTAAGAAAAAGGGATAATAAACTCATCTCCAGGTGCCACAAACAGAACTCCAGCGCCTGCTCCTGCTCCTTCACAAGACGAAGCACCATCGAAATACATTTTCCAAACTCCAGTACTATATACATCTTTATTTGTTTTTTTATTTTTTTATTTTTCTGTACAATTTTCTTCTATACAGTCATCTAAATCATCATCAATGGATAAAATACAATTTCCTAAATCCTGATCTACGACATAAACATGGTAATTATTCAGATTCAGCGGGTCACTTACTGTATATGCGAACCTTGTGCAAGATTAACCGCTAAATCTTTAATCATGCCCACACATTTCACTTTTCTCGAATTAAAAGAATACAGATCTCCGTATGGTCGAGTAATTTCGAGACCAAGTCTATCCATAATACTTTTGGGCATCACATTATGGGAGGCTTCATAATCCAACATGCAATTATGAAGAAGATGATCATGCACAGTTAGCGTAATGTAGAAAGGAGCGACAATATTTCTGGCACCTTCAAAATGTGGACCAAAAATTATATTCTGTTTATCATCTTCTAAATTTATGATGTCGGCCTGGCTTTCAGTATTCGAAAAATTTATTATTTTAGCAATTTGCTTTCTGTATGTAGGGTTTTTTGCCAACTCAACCAGAGGTACATGGATCTTGATCTTATTAATCTCATTCTCTAGATTGAAATTTCCCGTTGACTTATCGACTTCTCTGGTTTGTATTTCTATCTCCCTTTTTTCTGATTTATCGGTTTGTGTTGCTTTTGTTTCAGTCGAGTTTGTTTTTACAGTCTGTGTTCTGACTACTTTTGTTTTGACATTCTATGTCTCCGCTGACGGTTGAGCTGTCTCATTATCTTTGTTCTTCGACATAATTTTCTTCGGTTGAGCAGTTGTGATATTTCTATCTCTAGGCCTTAGATTATACTTCTGCTGAAGCTCGACCATTATATTATTGGCGATTCCTTGATAACCATATTCTTCCGTAATATTTATGCTTTCATCATTATTAGACCAATATTCTGTATTTAGAGACTTTTCATAATCTTGTTTCGTCAAAAAGGTTCTCGGCAATCATCACCAAGATTATTCATATCTTCTTCTAACTCTTCAAAGTTTCACAGGTCCTCTCCTCCTATAAAATTTTTGTTTTTAAAGGGAGCCTGAATCTTTTGATCTTCGTTCTTGATTTGTCTTTGTTGTATTTGAGGTTTAGGGTTCCTTTTGAAATCTTTTCTAGGGAACTGATCATTCTTAGATTGGTCCAATTCCATTTTCGAAATTTTATTTGATAGTTCTTTAATTATTTTTGCCATGTCATCCATCTTATCTTTTGAAGACCTCCCAGATCCAGAGGGTCCTGCTTGTTCTCTTAATCGTCTGGTTTCTTTATTTCCTGTTTCGAATTTAGCTTTAGTGAGGTCAACAGATCTTCTTTCCCTCAACAACAGAGCAAAACCAGGCTTGAAAGCCTTGACAAAAGTTACCTTTGCTGCAGGTTGAGAGGGTTTAACTTCAGCTGGGATCTTGTTATATAATTTATTAAACCTTTGAGTGAATTCAAGAACTGTTTCTGAATTTTTCTTTCTTAAAGCTCCAAACTCGGTTATATAATAAAGGTGATCTTTTCTCTCTCCCCATTGTCTGAGAAAAATACTTTCTAATTTGTCATATGATCCTATGGAACCTGTCGACAATCCTCGGAACCAGGTTCTCACCTGTCCTTCGAAGGTTTGAACTAAAAGCCTCGAATAAATGTCCTCATGCTCAAGGCCAAGGATATCAACGAATTGATCGGAAAAATTTATGTGTTCAGTCGCGGTTAAGTCTCCCTCTCTGGTGAACTTTGGCAGGTTTTTCATATAGTTTTCGAGTAAATCATGGAGGGGAACTGGGAGGACCGAAGGAGCATACCTAACAGCTACTTTAGCAAAAATTCTAGGAGGTAGGGGTGGTCCTTGACCGCCTCCTCCTCCTCCAACACCATGTCCTCCTACACCTTCGCCACCGCCCACTCCGGCCGCAACCATTGATAATTTAAGAGATGAAACTTTGGATTTATAGGAAGGCTTTCCAAAAATATGCAGTGACCTTTCGGTTCCTTAAGGATTAAGCGAAAAAGGTTCAGGAGACAGAAAATCTGAAAAAGAGGGAACAAGGAAATGGGGCTAGGTTCTTCGGATTTACAAGATATATAAACAGGAGAACCAACAGGAGTCAAGTCAGAGTATAAGATGTCTTCTTCAAAACTTCGAGAGGTTGGAAGCTTGACTTCGGGAACTGATGAAATATCAATTGAAGCGGGTATTGAGATGGATTTTTTACCTTTATTGGTAAAGGAGACAGTTGGAACGGTCTCAGATTTAATCTCGGGTGAAACCAACTCGGGTTTTAGGGTTTTGGCTTTGATTCTAACAGTAAATGTTTCTCCGGAAAAGACTTGGGTAAAATCTTTTTGTGGAGTTAATTACTCAAATAAAACCTTAGTATTAGATTTGGGTTGATAAACCTTACTTGCTGATGCAATAGTCTTTTTAAGGTATCCCCTTGGTTTCAAAAGCTTTTCAGGGTCAGATACAGGCGAAATCTGCTTAACGTCTGGATTCTTTCTGGTATTTCTTCGACTAAATGCCAGTTCATTAGTTGTGGAGTCACCAAGTGAAAGATAAAAATTAGCCTTATAATGTATTCAGTCTTTGTTCACTATCAAAGAGAGAAACTTAGCAATGTCGTTCTCCTAGGGAAAAATAATTTCGTTTCTCCGTCCCCGACAATGACGCCAAAAAGATGTTGTTCCTGAGTGCCATGATGTTAGAAATAGAACGCGAATACCTGTTACAGGGGAGAATGCGTAAGCTTTCCTTGGATAAAACTCACTACTTTGCTGAAGGTAACAATGAAATTCAAAATAGAACATCTTTATTTACACTCAACTTGCATAAAGTCGAGTATGCTTTTACAGATGATGAATTTATTGGTTTTAATGAGGAAAGTACATTTGGTGATACGCACTTTACGCTAGAAATCATTTCCTTTGATCCATAATTAATATTATTAAATATCGGCGATTCACGATCGAGAGTTTTGGATGGAACAAAAATGAAATACCCCGAAAGCGAATGTGCGAAATATTAATTTACACTGTTAATTTCATTTTAAGAAGTTAATTAATCATGTTTAAAACACAAGGCTTTCGGGAACTCGAGTTTCGGGATTTTTTAGATGTGATGAATGTAAAACCCCCGATTCCCAAAACGCGAAATGATTAACTTCTTTGACTTAGTTTAACTTAATTAATCAGGATTTAGTCTTTTGGCATTTTACCGCTCATCTTTCGGGTACCGAGATTTTGAAAGTTAAGACATAACGAAATATCCGAAACGCGAAACTACAAAGCAACTTTCAGCGGTTTGTTTCATTAATCATTTGGCAGCTCCACAAATCTGAAAGATTTAAGATCATACGATCATACGGAAAACTTTATCAACGGTAAGATTCAAACGCGCGTTGTCCTTATTTAAGCGAAGAAAGAAGTTTATTAAAGTCTAAAGTTTAGAAAAATATGTGTTCCAACAAACTTCACTTGATTCATCGAGCCCATGCTTGATGATTGTTATCACATGATTTGTACTTGTGCAAAGCCCTCCACAATATCCAAATCTTGTGTAACAATTGGAGGTATCTACCACAGTCACCTAAGTAGATACTTCCCTCGTTTTAGTGAAGGAAAGAGGTCCAACACAAGGGAGGCTTCCCTACTGACCTCAAGCGATCAAGTAGCAAGATTGACCAAGCCTACAACCCCCTATCTTAGTCACTTAGATGGTTAAGCTAGGTCTAGGAAAGGTGAACGGACAAATTAGATTGAACGAGGTAATTGGGCAACCCATAAGAGACAATAAACTATTCAATGCATAAAATCACCAATTACCAAGTTATATAGCATATCAATGAGCTTTAGACACTAAATATCAAGTAAAACCTATTGCTGTTGTAAAATTGCAGCAGTAAACTAGTCTACAACAAATAGTATTTTATAACAACAATAGGAAAAACAACCCAGAAAATTAGCACTTGACTCTTAGAATTTAGCATACAACAAGGGGAACAATTATCAGCAATAAATTGCAGCCCTAAGGGCTGTTGCATTCACTTTATGATAGCAACAAGTTATCCAATGAAATTTTAAAGCATTGAAGTATAATTAGCATGCCAATGATGTCATAAAACTAATTTAAGCGAAAGTTTAAGAGTTTTTGAGAGTATAACATCACAAACAATAATACTAGTGTCGTCTACTTCTTTGGGCAATGGAGTCAAGCAACACTTTTAAGATGAATTAGATATTCAAGAAGAAAGAAGCTTTGAACCCTAAGGTGCAACCCCTCTTGGACCTTAGGATCAAAAGTTACAAGAAAACAAACCCTAGGATGCAACCCCTCTTGGATCCTAGGTGTCGTTTTCTTTCTTCTAGAAAATCTAGTTCAAGGATCAAATGGACGAAAGTCAAAACCCTAAGGTGTAAGCCCTCTTGGACCTTAGGTCTTTGAATCTAGCTAGAGACTAGGTCTCTAAATGCTTTCACACACTTGGAAAAATAAAAATATAGAAGGAAAGAAGCCCTTATGTTTCCTTCCTAGCGTTTCACTAGAACAAAGTAACATGCAACAAGACCTTATGTTTCCTTCCTAGGGTTTCACTAGAACAAAGTAACATGCAACAAGATAACAATCATCACATTATACCATGAACAAAAATATCAATTTGAAGATCACTTACCAATCGAAGTCACGATGCAAAGAGAAATGCTAGTTTTCAACATTCATCCATCCATAATGAAAAGCATCCACAAAAAAGTCCTTCCTCCAAGAGGTGTGCACTAGATTCCAGGAGACCAAGAAGAGTAGAACGAAATTCTTAGAGAGAGATCTCTCACAAGTATGAGGAGTTATGATGATGATAAAACATTTTGAGTGCTTCCTCTATTTATATGAGGTAACTAAGCACTATTTGTCCACAAAATTTGAGGAAAACAACAATAATACATGCTAAAAGTGGGTTCGACCCTTCAAAATAGCATATACAATGATAAATCGTGCAAATAAGCCATGATAAGGCCACACGTGTGGCAACATCAAGCCTCCCAAGGGTGAAGGAGGGCCTCCCAAGGCCATGTGTCATCATCCAAGGTGCAAGCAAGGTGGAAGAATGCCATGTCACATCAAATCATTGTGGTGTCCATGTGGAAAGCAAGCCCCATCATCTCCATCAAACCCTAGCACATGACGTCATCATCAAAAGCCCAACGTCGAAGGTGTAGAAGGAAACGTCCTGTAGGATTTTCAATGAGCTATGGCTCATGTATCCTTTTTAAATTTTTCTATTTAACTATTACTTGAACCATAACTACTACAACAAACCAAGATCACAAGAAGAATAACCGTGCACAAGAACACAAGAAGTATCCTGGGAGGAGGCCCTCTGTCTCATAACGATGCACCCAACTCATGGGAATTCACACGTTCACCTTGTGCTCAGCCACAAGCACGTCCAACTCAACATGTCTCCTTTCTCATTGCATTACACATGAGAATCATCTGGAGTTCTTCTCAACTCTCTGTAAGGAGGAGGCCATCACTACGTTCCAACTCTGTCTCAGATAGGAACCACACACCCATCTCAGGGTCTCTCTCAGGTCCGTGTCCTAGAGGATGTCTCACGCAGTTGTAATCATCAACACGTCCAAGGTGGAGAGAGGATGCATCTCATCTTTGCATAATGTCCGAGCCAAACCAAGTGCAACGTCCTCCATCAAGTGGCTAGGTAAGGTGTGGGTGCACTGTCCAAAGTATGGGCTTCCTGCCCATAAGTGTGCCATCATGACCATATTTATCAAATCCAAGCCCATCTGTCAATCGTCCAATGTCCCGAAGATTTGGGAGCCTGTGTTTGAGTATGTCAAGCCATCAAATGACTCAATGCTCTGCATCACACGTGCCATATCTAGCAATAAAGGCACAATGTCCTAGGTGAAAGCATGGGATGTCCTTTAAAGAACCATGCCAGGTGCATCCAAATCAAATCAAATTTATGGAATCAAGTAAAACCAATGTTCACAAGGTATAACGATGCACCCAACTCATGGGAATTCACACGTTCACCTTGTGCTCAGCCACAGGCACGTCCAACTCAACAGATCTCCTTTCTCACTGTGTTACACAGGAGAATCATTTGAAGTTCTTCTCAACTCTATGTAAGGAGGAGGCCATCACTACGTTCCAGCTCTGTCTCAGATAGGAACCACACACCCATCTCAGGGGCTCTCTCTTAGGTCTGTGTCCTGGAGGATGTCTCACGCAGTTGTAATCATCAACACGTCCAAGGTGGAGAGAGGATGCATCTCATCTTTGCATAATGTCCAAGCCAAACCAAGTGCAACGTCCTCCATCAAGAGGCTAGGTAAGGTGTGGGTGCACTGTCCAAAGCATGGGCTTCCTGCCCATAAGTGTGCCATCATGACCATATTTATCAAATCCAAGCCCATCTCTCCATCGTCCAATGTCTCAAAGATGTGGGCACGTGTGTCTGAGTATGTCAAGCCATCAAATGACTCAATGCTCTGCATCACACGTGTCATATCTTGCAATAAAGGCACAATGTCCTAGGTGAAAGCATGGGATGTTCACAAGGTATAATAGTCCTTAGATCATAGAAGCCTTCAAGAGTAAGTGTGATAGTGAAATGTGTTGGGTTTACTTCATGGCTTATGGAATAATTTGGTCCATTCCTATGAGTGCCTTTGTGGAGGGTGTGCTTGCTCTTGAGTTACCCCTTTTTATGTAAATTTTCAGACCCCAACCTAGTTTCCGTCTCGCTGATTTTTCAGCTAATGTTTAATGCCCATACCCAGATTTATAACAGCCAATTAACCTCAACAAAAAATAATTTTCAGAACTGAAACATGAGATTCTGAACATCGTTTATAACGCAGAAATAAAATATCAGCAGCATATAAACTCAGAAAAATATCAACATAGAGATTTTCGGTCTAACAGTGACCCTGGAAAAACCCACAAGGGGAAAACCGGTGAGAGAGGGAGTTTTTATTATTTGGGAGCTTCAGAGAAATTTTGTTACAGCATATTCATCTTCAGAAATTTAAATGACAAACTTATCTCGATAACCGTGCCAAGTCTTCACACAGGAAAATGAGCAAAACTCCTCAAAACTTTTTCCAGAATTTTCTGCAATAAATTACAGGTCTGCTCCTCGATTTTTGTGCCTCCAAATTGCTGTACGACTGCCTTGAAATTTGTGCCAACAGTCACAGCCCAAAACAAAACATTAAATGTTGTACGATCACCTTGGGAAATGTGCCAAAACTTCTAGAAAACACCACAAAACCTTTTCCTTGATTTTTGTGCCTAAATAAGTTGTACAGACTGTACGAAATCCGTACAGTATAGTCTGTACTTTTTTGCCTCGATTTTTGTGCCTGTTTCATGTTGTACGGAACTCAAAAATCCATACAGTACGACCTCTCTGCTGAATTGTACCTTCCCTCGATTTCTGTGCTTGCTTTTGATGCTGTACGACCTGCTCAATCCGTACAGTACGACCTGCTTTCAATGCTGTACCCTTTGCCTCGATTTTTGTGCTAGTTAGCAGCCTTGGGATGCATGCCCTAGCTCTGCAAAAATGGCCTCTTCCTCAAGCTCAAAAATGCTCCCTCTCAAATGTCTCAACAACCAAACAATGGTGCGCCTTCCTTACCCTAATCGACCTCATGAGGGAATCTCAAGGGTCATCTCATCTAACAGTTGAGATTAGATGAGATCAATGGTGGGGATGAAATCACTTTATTTACCCACTTTCCCTAAGTCTCCAAAAAGTCACCTTTTAATTTGCATCTCACAAATTAAATGACTAGGGTCCACATTAGGCACTTTCTCACCCCTTAGGCGCCTAGGTGATGAGAAACACTTGCCTAGGTACTTTTTAATTTTTTAGGCGCTACGTTTTTCCAAACCCCTTATTCTGCCTTTTATCTTGTCCTTTTATTGATTTGCAAGTCCCCTTTATAAGGTTTCAAGCATTAACACTCATTGCTTTGGGACTGGGGCGAACACAAAAATGATAGAGCTCAAGTATGGACTAGCTTTTAAATGTCCTTTTTATTATTTCTTTCTTTCTATCTTTAACATCAATTTTCCTTCATTATTTTTACTAGCAACTGGAATCAAACTTTGGGCCTTTAGCCCCTCTTCTCATGAGAGAATGAACCATGACCCATTATCAAAGTTTAGTACACTGTGATAGGCTCCAAGATGGTAAGTGTTAAGTATGGCAGTGAAACAGAACGTTACCCTTGTGAGGGCCCCACAATAATACCCGTTTTCCTTGGGGGCGACAACACAAGACTAGAGTACAAATGATGGCCACCAAGGTGAAACAAGGAAACAAATATAATTTCTTGAGCTTATGATACATTACCAACTTCAAACAATGATTCTCATTCACATGCCTAGTATGATTCTCATGATTCTCATTCCCATGCCCAGTATGATGACGCTAGCTTACAATCTCCCAAAGACTGCTGATTGGATGTGATGAGCTTTGCTGATCAAAGTGAAAGAGACATCTGTAGGGGGGTTGTTGGGCTGTTGTGAGTGGACATGCTGATCATCATTATCGTCGGGATCACTGTCTTCATTGTGGGCCATGAGACATGATCTTCTCTAGTTGCGTCAAAAGGCACTTTCTACAACTTAGTATGAGGGAGATGTGTAATTCCTTCCATGCTCAACATGGAGTTGACACATGGCATAAAAAAACAATTTCAATGTTGGCCATAAATAAAGTATTTCAATATTCATCTCAAGTAAAATAATTCTATATCAACTCCCTAGATATAACAATTGAAAGTAAAAAATTCTTATGGTTAAAACATTTGAATGGTGGTGAGGGAGATGTGCAATTCATTCTGTGCTCAACATGGAGTTGACAAGTGGTACACACATATGCACAAATATATATATATATATA
>CBVK0100692353.1:0-11154 GCA_900067695.1 Picea abies
ACATTAACTTTGAAAATCTGCTTCAGTTGAATAAAAAGGAAGCAATAAGAGATTTACCTCTCATAAAGAATCTTTCAAGTTTTGTTTGCAAGCAATGTCAAATGGTATCAGAGCTAGAGGTCATGAGTTCGATACACACTCGACTCACGTTGAGGGGGATATTGTTGCACGAAATTGCAAGTAGTCAGCACTCCCCAGTGTATCATGAAAAGGGACTAATCGCCTCTCATGGATCCTTGAAATATGGCGGTGGTGAGTTTACCAATCACCTGCGGGTTTTGGTCTAACGACAGCCGTACTACCAACACCCTCTCCCCTTTCCTTTTGATTTTAATGGTAGAAGGACTTGGAAGGCACATCAAAGCAACAACAATAGAAGGAAATATCAAAGGACTCCAAATACATGATGAAAGTGAAGCAACCACCCATAAAAAATTTGTAGATGACACTATGCTAATGGGACTTCCAGTACTCCGAGAGCTCCTCACCTTCAAACAAATTCCTCAAGACTTCATGGATGCTTCAAGGACCTCAATAAACCATTGTAAGTTGTATATTTTCTTTTTAATACTCCTCAAGTAGTCCAAAATCATATTTCTCAACTTATGAGTTTAAAAAAATCTCCCTCCCTTCTAAATATATGGGTGTTCCACTGGTGGAAAAATCTTTAAAATAGATTTCCTGGGAAGATTTGCTTTGAGGATTCAGAAAAAATTGGAAACTTAGGTATTTCACTCACTCAATCTTGCAGGTATAATTTTACTAGTCAACTTAGTTCTTCAATCTGTGAGAATCTACCTATTCTCGACTTTGCCAGCACCAAAATATGTACTCAAAGCCATTGGGAACATTCAAAGGTATTTTTTATGGGGAGGAAATAAAACTCCAAGGAAATGGGCCCTGGTCTCCTGGAAAATGATTCGTCTATTGAAAGTAGTAGGGGGCCTAGGTCTAAGGGATCCAGAGACCCTAAGCTTAGTCATGGAAGGAAGAACTTGGTGGTGTTGGATCAATAATCAATAGACAAGATGGAGTAGATTGTGGAAACATAAATATGCAACCAATTGGGCTAGTCAAGATTTAATTCATGTGAACTCCTCCTCAAATGGATCCTCCATCTGGAACACAACATCGAAAAATCAGTCTTTGGTTCATCAAAACCATTTCTGGGAAGCAAGAAATGGCCAATCAACCCTCTTCTGGGATGATGCATGGAAACAAATCCTAAAATGGAATGAGAAGGAAGAATTGGATGCCTTAAACAAAACAATGACTACTCGCCATAGAACTCATCTCCATCACTACTGGACCCCTGGAGATCCCAATCACTCCTAGAGAACATGTCTTTTGAAATAATAATGAATTATTTCCCCAGATCCTTTTGACTGGGATTCATTCTGGAATGAGCTAGCCACTTACAAAATTCCTGTGTCAAACAGACCCAACAAGCTTAGATGAGGAAAACAATTGACTGAAAACTTCTCCTTTAAAGAATCTTGCCATATTGCATCCAACTCTCATAACTTCAATACTTAGGAAATATGGGATTGAAACTAGAAGCAACAACTATGGCCCAAAGTGTCAACCTTCCTCTTGCTCCTAGCTCATGAGCAGAGTTTGACCTTGGAAAAAATGATCAAAAGAGGATTATTTGGTCCCTTTATATGTTTCCTTTGTCAAAACAATATAGAAACATTGGAACATTTATTTAATAGCTGCAACTTTGTATCATCCCTCTGGGATTAGGAGGCTGTGTTATTTAGGAAAACTGATCGTGATAGAACAAGTATCAATGAGACTCTAACAACTTAGAAACAACAAATATGCCAAAATATAATCGTAAATAGAGCTTGAAAACTTCTCCTAGTATTCCTTTTTTAGGAAACATGGAAATAAAGGAATCACAAAATCTTTAAATCAGAGCAATTAGAGATGCAAGAGATCTAGAGAAAAATCAAGAAAGATATCCAAGAAACCATTCTTCTTCAACCATGGAAATAAAAATAATGGTAAAGAGATCACAGAGAAAGTTCCATTCTTAGGGATCTCAACCTATCTCCAAAATCTTTCACTTATTTAGTTAGCAAAGCCAAGAAAAGTAAATCCACTCCTCAGACAATCTAGTCTCCTCCCCCTCCAGGATTCTTAAATCTTAATTTCAATGGAAGCTCAAAACGAAATCCAGGCTAGGTGGGATTGGGTTGGGTCTTCATAGATGTAGAAGAAAGAATTATCTAGTTCTATGAAAGATATATGGGCCTCAACAAAAATAACATAAAAGAGCTCGGTGTGTTGGAGCAAGGTCTGAGAATCATCTAGCATCAATGTTTCCACAAATTGTTGGTTGAGGGGGACTCGCTCATGGTCATCAATATGTTGAGGAAGCTCCAATAGGGTACTCCAAAATCCAAGATCACAACTCAATGACACCTTGAAATCATAATAGAAAACATCAATACCCTTCTTCAAGTCATTTTGTCTATCATTCCCTAGCATATTTTTCACTCTACCGATAAACTCATAGACAAAAAGGAAAACTTGGGTGTAACTTGTTTAAAGGAACCCATAGACCAGAAATGGAACATCACTAACATATATGCAACATTCCGTGAATGTATCAGACTAGCCGAAGAGGATATATCTACCTATATGGGGTGGAAGGGATAAGACAGGGGGAGGCTCTCACCATCCTCGAGACTACAGTCATAAGACACGTGGATTTTGACATGCCCTCACACTCAATGTATTTTCCTCTCCTTGATCTCCCTCATGAAGTCTAGATTGTGGGAAGGATGGGGAAGAATCTAGGTTATTCCCTCCACACTATTAGCACTAGAAGTCACCCTCCAATTGAAGAGAGAGTAAGCCCAGTACCCATCAGTTTGTATGTCACAAATAATTTTAAAGAGGTCAAATGGGTGTAGACTCAAGATGATATCGCTTTAACTTAGAAAACTAGACTAGTATGCACAGGCAAGTGAGGTCTTGATCAAATTCAGTCAGAAAGTTGGATTAAAGGTGAATAGAAGGAAGACTTGGTGAGGAGAATGTAGAGGTATGCTATGGACATCAGGTGTTCCAACAACCTAAGGAGGAAAAAATCAAACACAAGATCCTCTTGGATTCAAAGTTTCAGACACTAAAGTATATTTAAGCAACACAATCATAACAACACAATGATCAAACATACATCACGATGCAGCTACAACAACTTGACTAGATCATCCATGCTTGAGCTCTTCAGTGTGAGAGGGAAAAAGATAACAAAACGAACTGATTAAAACTGGTCACAATATTGCTGAAATCAAACCTTCATAACAACAACATACGACCCTTGACTGGATCCTCCATGCCCGAGTGTTCTAAAACAACTTTTACATAGATATGGAAAGAAGCTGACTTGTATTAAACAAGAAATATCAAATCCTATTACATAACAGATAACCAAAGCTTTCATCAAAGCTTTACAATGTGGGAGCCTAACTCAACCATCAACCATAAAAAAATATCAAAACTACCTATATATACTAAAAATGATGCAACCCTTAGAACTGTGATCAGACCATTGCATTAATGTTTTCAATTGGCACCTGTTCTATCATATTGTGCAGGCCTCCTCATGTTAGATGCGAGCCAGGTGCAATTATGTGATTTACAAGAAAATCTGTCCATAAGGAAGCTTTAGATTGACATTATGCCTTTAGGACTGCTCTTTGCATGTTTTCCATTTATGGGCTGAGACAGTGGATCAGCTGCTCAGTTCCACGTGATTCTTCTTGAGATCGCAATGAGGCTAAATGCCTAGGGACTACTGTGTGCTGCTGGCAGATCTACACTGCAGGTCTATGAAACCCACAAACTTCCTCTTTTGTGGTTCTGAAATCTCGAGATTCAGGTGCCAACTCCTTCTTCATCACCTCTTCATGCTTGTGACCTTAGGTTGTGACCCGGGGCTCCACCTCTGAGTGCTTGAGAAGTTTTGGCTTTGACCACTTCGACACTTTGGCCTTTACACATCTCTCATTTCAAATTTCCGGAAGTGATTTTTTCTGCAGCTTGAATCTAGCGCCACACATCCCTCTGGATCAAATGACTCCTACTCACTTTGGGTTTCGGGACTTCGGAATTTTGACGAAAAACTTTAACAATACTCCTAACTCCCGATTCTCGTGATAATTTTCCACCATCGATCTCTCCCGATGAGATCTACGGTCCATATTTAACCTTTCCTCGACCTTGGGACTTCAGACCTTTTTCTATGGCACTATACTTTTCACACTTTCGGATTCCGAACACCCGCGAATCTCCAATTTGAACTTCACATGGAATCATAGTTGTTGGAAGCTGAACTCGCCTTTTTTCTTGATTCGGGTCTAGAAAAGACCGCTCTGAGTGTTGCGTTTTAAGCCTGCGACTACGACCTGTGTAAACAAAGACTTGGACGATTGGATAGGGGTTGGGAAAACAGGGAGACTGAGGCATTTTAAACACATAGGAGGGCAAATGGAAACGATTTTACAAGTCGAAGGGGGAAAAACTTAAGACTCGGTCTGCAAAAGGAGAGAGAGACATGGAAAAACAAAGACTTAGAAACCACAAACCCATAGGACTCTGACAAGTTTACGTGATAACATTTGGCTCCACAGGGGATAGAGTCCTCCCTGTAAGGCTCTAAGAACTCTTTTTGCAGTTTCAGTGCCTTAGTATTGGGCTATGGAGTCATGCTAAAAAACATCCTGCTGAGGAATCCATGCCAAACCACACACTATTCTTCTTACATACATAAATCAAACACACCTGCTCATGATAGAGCTTATTTATGTACAAAAACCTAAGCTAACTGATTTTTAGAAAGTGCTATGTGAAAGCAAACTTCCACCATAGCCACCTAGACTGTCTGGTAATATGATCCCTCTCTTTAATATAAATAATCCACAAAAGGCTAAGGAAGTATGACAGAAAAACAAAGACATGGATTGGAACACTGACTATACCCCCAAATGATGATAAGGTGAATAAATCTGTAGGCTCCAATGCTTTTGGAAAATGCAACTCCATATATAATTCCACAGGGTCACAAAATTTATAATCAAGGGAGCTCAATTGGTAAGAAATTAACTCTTGTCCTTTATTGCGGCTCACCCATCGTGTGATGTTCTTAGAGTGCACAGGTGGGTGGAGAACTGATGCAGGCTGGTTGATACCAGGTGATACCTACTCAATTACAGGTTCTGGACATGAGATAAACTGCCCACTAAGATCCTCCTTTACATGTTTCTCTATGTTTTCTGTGAGTCTAGGATAGGTGATTTCCACCCAATGCTTTTCCTTAATTAATAAAGGACAAGGATCTATAGTGTGGTCTTGGAAATCTTTCATAACACCATACTCTCCTGTGACTATTGGTGAAGTATTGCAATTTGAAAATTTCAGAAAATATGAAATGTATGACTCCATGTATATGGCCATAGGATCATGAATAATGTGACAGAATCCTGGCTACTTTAGAAGACTAGGTTGCTCCTCTGTAAAATTCTCTCTGCTTGCAAATAAATGCCCTCCTTGTTCTTTTGAAACCAACTCTTGATCATCAACAATTGTCATCTCTTTTTCATAAAAATGGTCGCAAGATAAAGGTGCAACAGGATTTAGAACATCATAATTATGATCAACCAAGAACATACAATTATCTATGCAATTAGCCACTACTACATGCTCAAAATGTTCTGGAAACTGATCATAAGATTGATATGCATTCCTACCCATAGAAAAATATGAAAATGTTGAAGAACCTAATTCTAATTGTGAATCATACCTACTTCCCTTTTGTTGTTCTAGATCTGATTCATATTCACTATCTTCTTGCTCAAAATCTGAAATAGATTGATAATCTTCTTGCTCATGTACATGCACATTTTCAGGATATGCCTGCCTATGAACCCACTTGCTAGCCTTGATTTTGTCTTCAAACTCTACAACATATTCAAAAAAATGTATTAATGATGAAGATTTACTTTCTCTCAGGAGAAGAACAAGCTTTGGATGCTGAGCCATGGTCACATAGTACACCATGGCAACAGTCTCTGTGGGTCTGATCTCTATAAGAATACTGTGATAAAAACTATAAAACCTCCTGTTGAAGACATCTAAGGCTTCCTCTTCCCCTCTCCTCAAGGAATTAAAATCATCCCAGTACTGATCAAGGGACTTGTTCTCATCCCACCACTTTAAAAAAGCATGGCATAGCTTGGTCCAAGAACCAATAGAATTGGCCTCCAGACATCTAAACCAAACAAAAATATCTCGAGATAGGGAATGTGAGAACAACCTCATGGTAACATCATCATGAACAATCTCAAACTAATTAGTAAAGTTCTCAAAGGCCCCCAAGTTCCTCTAAGATGTAACACGATCCTCCCTAGAAAATCGAGGAAGATACTCAAAGGAATAAGGAGGGTAGGGATGCAGGTGATGTGGTAGCCTTAGAGGATTAAACATCCTGTCTATAATATTAGCTTGAAAACTTGTGGGCTGAATATGGGATTCAACAAGAGGATGGGAAGGTTCAACATAAACAACAGGAGGTAATGAGATCTGAGAAGGTTGTGAATCATTTTCAACCTCCTCAAGGCTACAAGGGTGATCAATTTCAAGAGGAGATGCAATAGAGATCTCACTTTTATGAATAGGCTGAGGTGAAGACATAGGATCAACATCTACAACACAACAAGAGGGCATGTCTTCTTCTTCAAAGGATGGATTAATGAAGGAAGGCTTATTGTCATCTGAATATACAAAGCAGAGGATAATCCTCTTTATATGTGAAGGGAAAGAGAGAAATGAGATGACAAATAAGAACATGAATTCATGAAGAAAAATCATAGATTGATACCTAATATTTCCCTTTGGTATGGTCATTTTTCTGTCAATAGGATCCTCCCCAGTGGAGTCTTTGTTGGTGGAGTTGCCAAGTGCAAGCTACAATCTTCAATGATTCTGATATTTGATGCACCTTCAGAATCATAAGCTCTTTTTCATTCTCCTAGGGAAGATATCTTCACTTTCATCCTTGACAATGACACCATAAATGTTAGCACTAGAAGTTGTTGGTCACTATAATTGATTAATTAACTCAAACAATCAAGTGCTACATGAATTGTCAACCCAGGGAAGTTTGTTTATTTCAAAGATAACCACGCACTATATATGCTCAATTCCAAAAGCAACTTAGAGTTGTAGTAAAGGAAACTATATTAATCACACTTGCCTTGAATGAACTGAAGTTCTGACTTGAATTACAGGAAAGCAACCTACCTATTGCAGATCCTTAAAGATTAATCTAAAGAATCCTGAATTACATTAAAATAACAATTGCAACAGGAAAGAACAACTATTATGTAACCAGAGAACAGGACCCTTACTCCCAAGCAGAAACTTCAACACCTTATTTCTGATTAACACACTTTCATGAAAACAGTAATGCAGAGAAGACTAACTCTATCTAGCAGAGGACATGGCCATCTAATTCCTTCCTTTCTAAGCAGGAACCGTTAGCCCTATTTCTGACTAGCACACTTGTGAAAAAGAACTGAAATCTACAGAGAACAGGACCTTCTGATCCCCTCCTTTATAAGCAGGAACCCTTAACCCAGTCTCTGGCTAGCACACCGCAAAAATAATTGAAATCTACAGAGAACAGGACCTTCTGATTCCTTCCTTTCTAAGAAGGAACCCTTAACCCAGTCTCTGGCTAGCACACTTGCAGAAATAATTGAAATCTACAGAGAACAGGACCTTTTGATTCCTTCCCTTCTAAGCAGGAACCCTTCACCCAGCTCTGGCTAGCAAACTTGCAGAAATAATTGAAATCTACATAGAACAAGACCTTCTGATTCCTTCCCTTCTAAGCAGGAACCCTTCACCCAGTCTCTGGCTAGCAAACCTCATAAAATCATCACACAAGATTGCTAATGAAAAGAATTATGAACTTCGTGAAACTAATGTAACATTCAATAAACTAAAGTTCTTAACAAGACAGAGTTGAGTAGTGTTTTAGCAAAGCAGAATTCATTAAAAGTAGTGTTTCAACAGACAAAAGTTAATCAAGGCATAAACATAAATTACACTAACACACTCTAAAACTACGAGTGAATCTTGTGAAGAAGGTGGGCCCTCCCTTGTCACAAGATTCCCCTGAGACGAAAAAGCTAGAGAAGGATGCTCAAAATAGTTTTCTATTCATCTGTCAATGTATCATATTACAATCTGAAAATGAAGCACGTCCCTCTCTCAGAAGCTTTCTCAATTCATAAAACTTGGATCCTTTCGAATGGTGATTTCCTCTTATTTAAAGAGGGAATCCCTTCGATACAATTGATCAAAAATTACAATGTGTATCTGAGTCCTATTCTTAGTCAGATCGACTTTATAAACCAGAATAGGATGTCCTAGTCTCGCGCAATAGAATGCTATTGCAAGTGCTGAATGAGATGTTGTTGTTACGGCTGGAGTAACCGTTTCTTCTTGTTGCTGCTGATGCTGTTTCAGCATCGCAAATCGCGGGCTATTTCAACCACGGTATTTGTGCTTTGTTGTAAGGTTTCTATTGACCACTGACTGTGTAATGGCTTCCTTTGTGTTTCAGCGTCGTCAGTCATGGGCTGTGTAACGGCTTCCTCTGTGTTTCAGCATCTGCGACTCTGGACTGTGTAACAGCTCTGTGTTTCAGCATCTATGACTCTGGACTATGTAAGATCTTTGTGTTTCAGCATCTGCGACCCTGCACTATGTAACAACTCTGTGTTTCAACATCTGCGACCCTGGACTGTGTAACAGCTCTGTGTTTCAGCTTCTGCGACTGTGGACTGTGTAACAACTCTGTGTTTCAGCATCTGCGACCCTGGACTGTATAACAGATCTGTGTTTCAGCATCAGGCCTCAAATGCTAATTTGCAGTTTGAACTGTTTCAACACTTATACATTTCTAATCAATGGTTAAGTACAAGAATGATGTAAAATATTATGCAAAACAGATTAAACATACAGTAATGAGAAGGGGCATTTGTATACCTTTGGAATGATCAGATAAAGTGACAGTATGAGTTTAAATGTGGGTGATCAAGTGTGTAATAGTGACAAAAAGTATAGGCCAAAAGGTACATTGTGTGGTCCTAACATCCCCCCCAACTCAAGGTGTTGCACGTCCTCAGGAAACGTCACTCCGAATCAGAGTCTGGATACCGACTCTGAGTGTGTAAGTTACTCAAGCAGTAACTCTAGGAGGTACTGTCCGTTGGCATTCTGAACTCTTGGACCTACTGTAATCTTTGCCATGCTGCTGTTTCTGTCTTCTAGTTAGGCAGCTTATAACTGATTTGATACCTTTCTATTGGAAACCAGAGGATAGGAAAATAAAACCGATACCCTATCCAGTTTTCAGCACAGTGCTGAATACACTGGATGTAGTTAGGTACCCTGGAAATTGCTACCTCAAGGTTGGTAGGGTTAAAAGGATTGTGTTCTTGTCTCTTTTCAGTGGATTGCTGCCAAAATAGGTTATTTTCCTGGAGGGCAGGAATCTCTATGGATCTGATGATGTGCTGAAAATCCTGGAGCACTCTTGATTGTAGTTGCTGAACATGTTCATTCATGCTTGGGTTCTTTAAGAACTCATAATATTCTCTGACAAAGGTGGCTGCTTTCTGTGGTTCTGGTCTTATCCATAGAAGGCAGTTGTCTTCATTGTGTTTAGCAGCCATGAAGTCATCTTGCCAAATGATTTGATTGTAGAGAAAGGAGGTGAACGCCCAAATTTGAATGTCCCCAACAAGAGGATTGAGGTTCAGCTGCCTGTTCTCAGGAATGGCTTCGTTGTGGAAATAAGCCTCATAGAGGAGGTGTTGATCTCTAGCAGATGCTTCTGTGAAAGTTTTGAGAAAATCTGTTGGTGTAGTACTGCATAGGATTTGCCTTCTATAATTGATTTGATCTGAAACCATGTGAGTCGCTCCATAAGGAACAAGGAGTAGTTACAAGATGGCTTTCTTGTGGCTAATAGCTTTTGTGTCAAATCAAATACCCGGGCCATTCTACCTTTTAACTCTTTGTTTTGTTTCTTCAGGGCACGAGCTTCCTCACGTGTCTGCTCTAGAGCTTCCCAATTTGAAAAAGTGTGATTTATCCAGTTTTGTCTGTGCACTTGCAGGCTTTTGGCATGTGTTTCAGCATACTCTTTCTTCCATTTTTGTATTTCTGCCTGCTCATCCCATAGCTGAGTCTGTGTTTCAGCATTGCAAGTAGTGGAATGAGGTAAGGTCTGAGTAGACTGTTCCATAAAAGTGGGGAGATTGATCTGGCTGGGAGGTGTAAATTCCTCCATGGGCATTGTCTGTACAACTTTGTTGACAAAGGTAGGGGCTTCTTTTGTTGCAATGCAGGGCTTAGTCTTGAGATTGGGAGGAAGTGCTAGTTCTTGTGTTTCAGCAAGTTCTTCCTTGACTACAAAAGGTGAAGGAGTAGGGGTTGCTCCTGTCACTGGGAATTGAGTTACCTTATAGCCTTCTTGATAGTAAATATCCCCACATTGGAAACACATATATTCTTTACATATGCTCTCTGTAGTCTCTTCTGACAAGGTTTCTGTACGAGCCAAGGTGTACAAATTTAGTTCTTTTTCATATGCTTTCTTTGCCCTGGCTAATTCTTCCTTATATGCTTCCAGTTCAGACTTTAAAAACTCGTTTTCCTGCAATACAGAGGCCATTGATGGTTCTGGTTGTTGTGGAGCAGCTGCAGGAATGGTAGCTGAAACTTGTGTTTCAGCTTCTTGATGTAAGGAAAGTAATGTTGCAACGCCCTGGACCTCTGATTCTTGTATCTCCATTTCAATATCAGTAGCTGGTTCTTGTGTTGCAGCCATAGCTGGTTCTTGTGTGGCAGCTATGGATGGTTCTTGTGTTTCAGCCACTGATTGGGTAGCTGGTTCTTGTGTTTCAGCTACTTTATTTGAGAAAAGTAGTGTTGTAGCACCGTGGACCTCTGATTCATGTATTTCAATTTCAATATCAGCAGCTGGTTCTTGTGTTGCAGCTGTAGCTGGTTCTTGTGTGGTAGCTATGGCTGGTTCTTGTGTTTCAGCCACTGATTGGGTAGCTG
>CBVK0100692354.1:0-11154 GCA_900067695.1 Picea abies
CCCTACACGACGCTCTTCCGATCTCACCATCAACAAACGCAGGTGGTAGAGAAACATGAGCCCGTATCGACCTTCACACGTCACGAACTACTTAACTAGCATTAATAGGTCGTGCCATCGTGGTTTGAGCATTGATATGGGCATACCTCTATCACACGAGGTGACTTTGCGCGAGAGAAACAACAGTGTCCATGGCACCTCCTCGACCTTACAATTCTTAAACCAATGTTGTCCCGAGGCAGGTAACCCTGTAGCAGAGCTGATAAACTTCTAATCGATCTCCAACTGTATGTCACCCACCTTGGCTCTACATCCATCAAAAGTCGTGGAAAACTGTCGTGCTACACAAAGGTTAAAACCCTCGAATCGTTGTAAAATGGTGAGCCAACAGTTCTCCTCCAAATATTTTCGAGCATTGTCAAACATTAACAGGGCCTGGTTGTCATTTGGCTCGATTCTCACAACTGGTGCCATGGAGCTGAGCACATGGTAGGCCAAGGGTTTGGATCATAACACACACAGGAGAAAATCTACCCGAGCTAACAGAAGTGAACGGGCAAAAGGGATAGGCATAAATGCCATCGTGCGAAGGTGGTGGAGCTTATCTCTGCCATGCAAAACAGTATATGCCACACTACAACGACCGATTTCCATAGTAGTTCAACCCATTATAACATAGTTCAACAGTCATATCAATTGGTCGATCAATGAAAACAATGGTGAGTGTATAATCCAACGCGCAATCAACATTGTGCCAAATTTTTAAGCCATAAATTATTCCAATTGAAACCAAAATCAAATATTAACCATGCGCCAATGTGTGTTCATATAATCAACCAACCAATAGTTATGAAAACATTAACATAGGAATTATATTAAAAAGATATGTATGAAAGATTTAAACATAATACCCATATATCTTATGAAACCAAAGGTTAAGTAGGTCAAATAAAAAGACAATCCAAATACCAATGCATTACTCACTTAATGAAACCAAGTCACACCATTAATATGAAGCATGAGTACTGCTCTTAGGATCTTGCCAGCTATATAACGATAAGTGCAATGTAAGCGCAATAGGCATATTGACAAGAAAGACAACGACAGTTCAAATAGTGATTTTAATGCGACTTCGAAAGACTAAGTTTTCGCGCTTACAGTCGTGAAAACAAAATGAAGGTAAATGTTCAAATGTCACAAAAAATAAAATGTCGTTTATTGAAAAATGCGACGAAAAATTGATGTTTGCAAAACATTGGTGTAGGCAGCTTATAAGACAATAGAAAAATGTGAATTGGCTTCCAACAATGGAAACACAGTGGTAGAAGCAGTTATCTCTGTCAAAAGAATCAAATTCAGATTAGGACAGCAAAGAAAATTTCAACTCAAAATAACAACTAGAAAATTGTATAAACATCATCATTAACCAATCATTCCAGCAGTGTTTCAAAAGATGAAAACTGATAACAATCTTAAGACCAACAAGTCACGATATTAAAGATAAAATCTCCAATACTGTTGGCATGGCCACTGCTGCCAACAGGCGTCCATAGCCTCGACAGGGTTTCCATTTAACCCACTCTGACATCTATATTCTGCCAAGAAGTTTTGGATCAGAATAAAGGACATTAAAGAGGTTTCTTTTTTGCAATTTTTCATATACCCGACATTGCTTCACTACTAGCAGGCCTGTTCAGTACCCCGACGAAGTTTTCTTGGCGCCATGCATGCATTTACCCGCTGCCAACAGACCTGTTCAATATCCCGACGGGTTTACAAGAACTTCCCACAGCTCTTATTCATAATTTATTTTTCTTTGTCTTTTCATAGATATATAGTTGAGCAGGGTGACGCTGAAAATCATGATATTTTAACATATTTTTTCAGACCTCATCAGAATTTTTTAGAACTGTCCTTTATTTAGATCCAGAGATGTTTTATTTATAGAAACAACTTCCTCAGACAGGGAGACATCTTCTGATTCATTCCTTTACGGAAAAGGGACAGCGTAAAATGATAATAGATGATCATGACAAGCTTTGCTCAGAGATCGAAATCAGTAAACTTCTTTCAAACAACAGAGTTTTTCCAACACAGATATCAATTTCAGCAATATATCATTGATGCTTGTACAATTTTTTCCGAAGTTATTTCGGCGAAGAAAATTTCTATTGTCTTTTTCTGAATAGTTCAGTGTACAGGTATGTGCATGTTCAAAAAAAACAAAAACTGATAAATTCAAAGAAAAAAATCAAAAAGCAAAAGCAAACGAGAAAGAAAACAAGAATCAAGATATGTACATAAAATACAAAGGTAATTATCAAGCAAAGTACCTTTTCAGGGCTGGGCCATTCACCGGATAGGTGTCAAGCTGCCCTTCAAGATTCTGCAATCGAAAAGAACTGGGACCCAACTTTTCAGTAATTAAAAATGGTCCAAGCCATAAGTTTTGAAATTTAGTGTGTTTTCCCTTTCCCTCATGCGGTTTGTCCCACTTCAAGACGAGATCACCTACCACAAAATTCCTATCAAAAGCAAAATTATAATCAAACTATCTTTTAATCAGTTGTTGATGTTGATCTAACTTATGTTTAGCTTGGTCTCTTACCTCTTCTAGCTTCATCAAAGCGTTAATTTGGTTTTCTAGAGGGGGGAAATCTTCTTCTTGAACTTTCTGTGATAGCTGAAGTGAAAGAAGAAGAATGTGAGGTGGTAGAATTGCTTCTCTGCCATAAATGAGAAAAAAGGGGGGGTTACCTATAGCAAATTTTGGCATTACCCTATCATCCCACAATGCTTTTAGCAGTGCATTGTGCCAATTATTGTGATTTTCAACCACCGTTCTCTTGATTATTTTGATCAAGTTCTTGTTTGTCGATTCTGCCACTCCGTTGCCCTGGGGGTAATAGCTAGCAGAATACTTCAGCTTAATTCCTTTTTCCAAGGTGAACTCACTCATCTCAAGAGAGGAAAAGTAAGAATCATTTTCAAAAACTAAACAGTCAGGGATACCGAAACGAGTGGTAATGTTCAAATTTAGAAAGGCAATAACCTGACTAGTGTCGACAGTTCTTAACGTAGCGGCTTCAGACCATTGTGTAAAGTAATATGTGGTTGTCACAATAAACTTGTGTTGTTGGGAGGATGGAGGATTGATTGGACCTATGATATCAAGGCCCCACTACTGAAAAGAAGAATCTACTGAAACGGGCTGCAAAGGAAAGGTTGGTTTTTGCAACCGCCCTGATGCTTTCTGACAGATGATACATTTATGACACAAGGCATGGGTGTCTCTAAAAAGTGTGGGCCAGTAATAACCGGCTCTTAGAACTTTATGAGCAGTGGTGTCACCCCCAAAGTGACCACCATCTTCTCCTGGATGCAACTCTAGCAAGACTTTCTCTACTTCATCTTTTCAAGACAACGCATCAGTACGCCATCAAAACTTTGACGAAATAGGATACCATTAACCAGATGAAAGGAAGTAGACTTTAGTCTCAACGCTCTTCTTTTGGCAAGGTCAAGGTGATGGGGGGCTGATCCATGTTCAAGACAAAATCTTATATCGTCATACCAAGGACTGACAAGGTTTTGTGCGCAACAGATTAGACTTTGATCGCTTTGACCTAAGTTTGACGTATCGCTCTCTTCTTGATGTCCTGCTTCTGAATCAGCAACTAAATTACATAACCCTTGGCCTCTCACTATCTGAGCTGGGGTAATTTCTAATTCATACTCTTGCAAGGAGGTGACCCAGTTAGCTCTCTTTTCTCCAAGTTTCTTCTGCACTAATAGGTTCCTCACGGCTGGGTAAGGGACACTGACTTTCATCCTTGACTTCAAAAGATAGGACCGGAAGTGCTTAACTACTTTGAAAACAACACAGGCCTGCCAATCTACCGCTGGATAATTAAGTTCATCACCTTTAAAAGTATAGCTCATAAAGGCGATGGGTACCTCATTGTTCTCGACATTCTTTTGGATTAGGACGACAACATAGGAATGGTCAGAAGAAAAAGTGTAGAGTGCAAAGTCTTGTGAAAAATCTAGGCTCATGAGAGACGAAGCATCTATTATGGCCTTCTTTATTGCATTAAAAGCTTGGTTTTCTAGGGGTCCCCAGAGATATTGGGTGTCTTTCTTGATTAGGTTCTGTAAAGGCCTGACCATTTCAGAGAAGTTGGGGACAAATCTTCTCACAAAGTTAATCTGGCCTAAAAAAGACTACATGGATTTTTTGGATGTAGGAGGGGGAAGTTTTGTGATGACTTGAGTCCTTTCAGGGTCAATAATCATTCCTTCACTAGACACAATGAAACCTAGGAGTTTACCCTATTCTACTACAAAGATGGAATTTTTAGGGTTCAAGGAGATGCCGTATTTACGACATCGCAGTAGGATTGCTCGTAAGTGAGATAGATGATCATTTTTTTTTTAGAAAATACAGTCACATCATCTAAGTAAACTACGATGGACTGATTGATTAAGCCTCGAAAAGCAATATCCATTGCTCTCTGAAAGGTAGCACCGACATTAATTAATCCAAAAGGCATTTTGCGATAAGCATAAGTGCCCCACGGGGTATGGAAGGTAGTTTTTAGTTGGTCTGGTGGAGACATCAGGACTTGGTTGTATCCAGAGAAACCATCTAATAAGGGTAGCCTCTTGGAACCAGATACCTGTTGAAGGATCTGTTCCATGGGCGGGACAGGATAGTTGTCTTTATCAGAGGCTCTATTGAGGTTTCGAAAATCAACGCAAAGTCGGATTTCCCCATTTTTCTTCTGGACTGGGACAAGTTTGGAAACCCATTGAGTGTGCCTAACAGGAAAAATTATTTTTTCATTAAGGAACTTATTCAATTCTTTTTGAACGGTCGGTTCTAATTTAGGGTGCATTTTCCTCAGTTTTTGTTGGAAGGGTAAGGTTTGGGGCTTCATCGGGATGACATGCTGTATGATATTAGGATCGAAAGTTTTAAGATCATCATACGTCCATGCAAAGACATCTTTAAATTCCTTGAATAATTTAATGAAAGCGGCTTTTTCTTGTCAAGAACATTCCAAGCCTAGATTAATGCACTGAGGATTTTCATTAGTTCCTAAGTCACTTTTTCGTAAGATAATGAGGAACTATGGGTTTTAAAATTGACCGTATTTTTAAATTTATCTTCAAAATCATAAAACTTCTCTAATCTGACTACATATTTTGGGATCGAGTTTACCATATCCGATAGATCTTCAGGAGTTTTCGGATCAGGTATTACCATAAAATCGTGCAAATTGTCGTCGTGTGTGCGTTCGTCTATCACCGTGCCTTGAAAGGTTTCTTCCATGTGCAGAAAGTTGATAATCTGCTGATCATCGTCAAATACTCTCCAGTTCGTGATATTGTCAGGAACAGATGGTCGAAATAATATCTCAACGGAGAATGCGTATGGGGACAAGCCTTCTGCATGAATAAGTTTAGAAGCTACATTAGCCAATAGATCTGCTTCAACATTATTTAATCTAGGAATGGAATTTATATTGAAAGAGGAAAATTTATTCATTAAATTCCATACCTCAGACTGGTAGCTTTTGAGATGCAGAGAAAGACAGTGGATAGAATCTCTTACCTGTCTAACCACTATTTCAGAGTCGCCAAAGATGGTTAAATTTTGAATGCTCATGTCCAAAGATTTTCTGAGACCTTACAGTAAAGCCTGATATTTTGTAGTATTGTTAGTACATTCAAATTCCAACCTACATGCTATCAATGTTTTGTTACCTTCCGGATTGATAATGACGCAGCCTGCTCCAGCTCCTTCTTTGGACTTTGATCCATTGAAATACAGAGACCAAATTTGATTTGTATCGAGTACATGGGACCGTTGCGTGGAAGCAGTTGGTTGTGCATACGCTGCAACCTCAGATTGTTGTTCTAGATTGATGATAGGTGAAACCTCGGCCATGAAGTTGCCGAAGAAGGTGTCCATCCCTTGTACTTCAGGTGAATCAGCAGAAGGTGTATATGGTTCGTTAGGATCGTTCAAATCTGTGACCGTGAACTTAAGGTAGCATTCACGATTCACCCTGATCTTATTGAGCTTGTCGTTCTCTGGAAGCCATAAGTGAGACCAATTTGTCGCGAAATAACCATGTAGTTTCTCCGACCAGTCCCTGCTTAAAAATAGACCAAACACTTCTGGAATATCCATGACAATTATATCAATAATTTGATGAACCTTGGGGTTAGATGATAATCTGATAAGCACATTCTTTATTTCACCTATAACTTTAACATTGGTTCGATCAAGTTGTGTGATTTTTAAAGTCGAGGGTTCTACTTCAGCATTAATCTTCTGGCAAACATACCAAGGCATCACATTGGATGATGCCCCTGAGTCCACCATACAATTGTGCAAATTTCTATTAAAAATATTGAAAGTAAGAAAGGAGGTACATTTTTGTGAGTACTAAGAGTGGTAATTTGTGGCTCTTTACTCGCATTTTCTAAAGCTACTTTATCTACACTTTTTACATTATTTACATTATTTACAGGAAGGCTTCCTTTATCTTGAGGATCAAGATTATTTTTAGTGGAAGTCCTCTGGGGGACTTTGCTTTGCACAACCTTGTTACCATTAGAATTACCATTTTTTCCATTCTCATAAATATTTTGCAACATTTTTTGTAACAAAAATGGAAACTTCAATAACTCATAAATAGAAATGTTATCCCTTAACTTTTTAAGATCTTCAACAACATCATAATCTAAGTTGGGGCTCACATTACTCTGTTTGGTCTCAACTGATTTAGATTTTTTTGGAGGCGAAGTTGTAGTATTTTCATAAGAAGGTTTGTTTGTTGTCTTACTTCTAGTGTTATAAGGATGAACTATCTCGAAGTTAGCTTGAAAGATGCTATCCGAGAAGTGTCCAAAAATGTTTGGAGAAGACTCTTCTTCTTGGACTGTCTCTTGTTCAACTACCTTCTCATGGATCTCAAGAGGCATCAAGTTATCTTGGGCTTCTAGAATTGTTTGAAGGGAACATTGCAGAATTTCTAGATTAAGGCCTTCGGTGGTTGGGTTAGGTCGGTTGGTGGAAAAAGGATTTTAGAAAGGAGGTTTGTAGGGTCCTTTGCTCGAGGAAGCTTCTTCGGTCTACCTTTTTAAGTCTATAACTTGATTTGACAGTTTTTGAACAACTTTAGTTTTAGTTAAGTTTTCCAAATCAGAGTTTTCAGGTTGTGTTTTACTTTGAGTAGGTCTGGGAAGGATTTCGATCTTCTTTCTGGAAGAAGAACTAGTCTCAGTTTCGTTGTTGGTAGAGTCCTTAAGACTGAGTATGTCTTTTTCAATCTGGCTGGCCTCCTCGAAGGCTTCTATCAACGTGGATTTCTTAGATCATTTAACCCATATAGCTATGCTCTGATGTAAAGATTTAGTGTAGTAAGCTATTATAAGACTCTCAGTAGGCATGGAATCTTCAAGGATTCAGTTTTTAAGTGTTAAGAATCTCTGATTAAAGTCTTTAACTTTTTCTTTGGGTTCATTTTTAAGATTGAAATATCCATGACTAGGACTTCCGGAGGCTTACCGTCTCCGAAATTTTCCAAAAAGCATGACTCAAACTTTTCCCAAGACACGATGGTATGGGGCTGCTGGGAAAAGTACCATGTGGATGCATTACCCTCAAAAGTATAAGGGAACAACCTACAGACAACGTCTTCATGCTCGACATTGCGGAGTCTAATGGTTAACATAAAATTTTTAATGTGATCTTCAACAGTCTGTTTTGAATCAGGATCAAACTTGGGGAGCCATTTCTCCGGGTGCTTAAGTAAAGGGTGCTGAGCTCCAGGTACAGCTATGACATCTTGATCAAGCCAGGGTCTAGGAGGGTTGTTCTGATTTTCCATTGGGGTAGTGGGTGTGGAAGGATGAGAAGGTCAATTGCCTTTGTCAGAGGAATCTCCTCCAGAAGAGGAAGGAGATGATGGAGGTGGTGAAGGAGGTATCCCAGATCCTCCTGCAACAGGATTTAGGTTTGGATCTGTAGGATTCACAGTGAGGTTAGTGTCACCTAATTGATCTTTGATATCAGAGAAGTCCAAAGGTTGACCCCATGGACGGTTTGGTTGCCTCAAACGGGCTAAGGCACTATGTGTTTTAATAAGAGATTGGCGAATAATCTCTTGTATGTCACCACCTGTACGATTAGGGGTTGCTGGCTCAACTGTGATCTATGGATTGTCGGTTGAAGTAGTTGTCGTTTGAAGGGGAATATTATTGTGTGAACGAATTCTAGTCACTATAGGTGAGCGATTAGGGGGTGGAGGAGTCTTGCGACCACCTCGTGCCATTAATTAAGTTCAGGCCCTCCTTCTAGCGCCATTTATTGATGGGAGAAATCGTCTGTCCGTTAACTGAGAGAGTGGAACCGGTCCAGGGTTGTCTAATAACCCAAGCCGTTTGGAATGAACCACCCTGACGGGTTTAGCGGCTCCGTTAGCCGATCTCCTAAGAAAACAAAAAGAAAAACTATTCTAAACTAACTAATCTAACTAAAACTAAATAAAACAAACTAAACTAACTAACAATAAATAAAACAAACTAATAAACTAATCTAATTAAAACTAACTATTAAACAAACTAACTAATCTACTATTTCTATATATACAAACTACTAACTAATACTATACTAACTCTAACTAATTGAAATATAACTTATTCACAAAATATACAATATCTACAATTTACAGATTTAAATAAAACCTGAAAAACTCATTTGCATTCTGTCCTAAGGAAGAGAGGTATATTTTTGTTGATTTTATAATTTTATGAACAAGAAATAAAATTAAAAAACCTAACTAAAACTAAACAACTAACATATTAATTCTAACTACACATATATCTAACTAAACTACTAATAAATATACTAAATAAATAAATAACAAACTGACCTGGAAACGCTCCAGATTTGTCCTGTGTATGATGATCTTCGAAGCTGATCGGAGGGAGGAAACCCGCACCAAATAATCCAGAAGCTTCTCATAAACGATAGCTGTTGTGCTCTTCAATTTTGATTACAGGACAAACAAGACATAAAAATCACAGCAATCATATAATTTATAAATCTTAACAATTAGGTAAACCTGTATGTAAAGACTTATACAAAATAATTCAATTGATGAAGAAGAGAAATCTGTCATTCATAAACTGAATCAAGTAATTGTTGTGTTTTAGATTAATGAAAGAAATTAGGTATGGATGAAACATTAATTAATTCATATCATTTTTCAAAAGACTATGATAGCTAAAGTAGTCACTAATCAAATAAAAATTGATAAACATAAAGATGAAACAAAAGATTGATATTATGAAAAGCAAAAGCTGTAGAAGAACATCAATTTCTGTCTCAGTTTGTATTAAAAATCCAGAGACTGGTTCTCCCACAAGTGAAGATGATCCTTATTACAAAAATAATAAGTATTTATAAGTTTTTCCACAGGGTAAAACCTCCCTGTGGAAGTTATAAACTGTTTACATAAAATCTGGGAAGATCTCCCAAGTTCAACTAAACTAGGAAACTACAATAAAACTAGAAACACAAATATCCTCTAAACTGTCCATCAAATCCCATGCAATTCAAATTCACCTGAAAAGGACCAGGAATGAACAAGTTAGAAGGATCTTTTATTAATAAAATAATAAAAATTTAATTCTATAGACTAGATACATAATCCCCTAATTCTATAGCTAGTTTAAATAAGACACAGAATCAACATTGAAATTAATTGAAAATCTTTTAAAGATTTCCATTTAATTAAAAACCCAATAGCTATTTGAAAAGGAATCATTTAATTTGAAATTATTATATCATTCTAAATCAAACAGGATCAATCATTCAACCGAATACAGAGATAGGTGTACTTTGTTTCTTTTGTTAGCACAAAGTTGGGTCAACAGAATCATATGGAACAACAATGTAATCGTTTCTCAACAAATCGAATCCAACAGTTGTAAAATTGTTTGATATTTAACTGAAACCGATATAATCAAACCAATCATAGGTAATGGTTAAGCAGGAGATACGACCGAATTCAAACAAAATCATTTTCCAATCGTTACAGCTGTAACGACATAGCAATCGATTTATACCATAAGAAAATTAAACCGAAACTGGCGCGTAACTGTACACAAACGAAATTGTAATGAGATCAATCAATTAGTAACAGAGTTTGTAATAGATTGTCCGGTCGTTTTTTATTTCACAGTGGGCAAACAAGATCAATTGACTTTGATCAAAATCGTTCCAATCAAAGGAATTATAACCGGGTTTGACCAATTCGTTTTACAAATTTAAAATCGAAGAGAGCATCAATTACAATCGAAATCCAACTCATAAAAATGATCGAACTAACAACAATCCAATCAAGCTAATCAATCGGCTGGGGTTTAGCATAGTTGTCATGAATCGAATCCGTTCCATGATTCGGGTGCACTTGCACAGACTTAAATGAGCATATTGTTTTTATAAAAGCAGAGTCGTTCCTTTTGAATTGAAACCGAATAGAGTTGCATTCCTGTTCTAAGAAGATTACATGACACAACATATCGTAACAACCAAACTCAATAAAATCGTTTACCAACCACAACTTATTATATCATAACGAAATCAAATCCAATCCAATCGCATTCTAAATTGATCGTGAAAAACTTCCTGTTCAGAATGGATACAAAACGAATTGAACTGGAAGCGAACCAATAATTTAATTTACTCAATCAGGCAAACCAATCAATAAAATCCAAATGAAATCCATTCAAATCCAATCAAAATCTATCGATGGCTATACTTACAAGGAAAATTTTAATTTAAGAGAAAATAATATTTAAAGAAATAAAGTTTTGGTGCCATTATAGATATGTTTATGATGATAATGATGGTTAATTTTTATTAAGATTTAATTTAGTTAATTAAATCTTAATAAATATGAGATATTACTTGAATTTCTTTAAAATTTTATTTCTGCGTGGACAAGTATTAAGAAAAGTATTCAATATAGTTTTAATGAGTTAGGGGATTAAGAAAGTTAGTATTGTCACAAATATTTTGAAAATAAAATCTAATATATATATATATATATATATATATATATATATATATAG
>CBVK0100692355.1:0-11154 GCA_900067695.1 Picea abies
TTTTATGTTTAATCATGTTGTTGCTACATGTAAACTTGACCTATGGCCATTTGTCATGGTTTCCTTCAGGCAGGACAGAGGGCAAAACAGTTTTCCAAACTATGCTAGTTTCCGATAAAACAACAACATTTTTGGTGGCTCAGAACTATATCTCTGTGTATTTTGTCAATGTTTCTCTGATAACTTAATATAGCAGGTTCTACTTTTTTACTTAAAAAAAATAATAATTAATTTGAATACTATAATTTTTTTAAATTTAATTTGATTAATCTCTATGTATTATGATGTCTGTAAATGTTAAAATTAAACTGTGAATAATTTTATGATATATTTCTTAAAATATTTATAATGTATGAGAAATGTATAAGATTTAAATCTTTTTCCATATTAAAATAGGGTTTTAAGATATAAATATGATGATAATGTTTTTGATTTTCTATAATTAATTAAAATAAAATGTATTTATAAAAATAATTTGAATTAAAAAAAAAAAAAAAATTATCATAAAACTCACTTGAACCTTTCATTAGAACTTTTTTATTCACTTATTTAAAAATTCTATCTTTATTTCTTCAAAATGATCTTTATTGTTCTTTTATTTTATTTCTTTTTCACTATTAAACTAGCATACCTTTGTAATGGGTGAATAGAAATGCTAAAGCGAATTAGGGATATACACATAAGATGAGGTAATAATGAAAGTTTTCTATCTCTAGTGTGGAGTTGTTATTGGAGTACGAACTCATCATTATGTTAGTGGAGCAATTGCGAGTGAAGATCTCATCATTGGTTGCCTTCGGTGGCTTTGGGCTTGAATTGCACATGCAACATGTGAATGTCCTTGTCACTAGTGGAAAGAGAGGTGGAACTAAGAGGGTAATGGTTCATCACACTACTAAGTGAGATTGATTGGTAAGAATTAAAATTGCCATGTGGTAAAAAAAACAAAAAATTATTGACATGTTTCACACTTCCTAAAAATAAAGTCTCAATCAAAAGAAGAACATGTTAATGTGTCCTCTAAATCCATTGAAGTTGGTGAGAATATCAACAAAGTGTTTTTCTATATCATCGCTTGAATTGTGTTTTATTTAACATAAAACATTGTAAAATGAGAAATAAAAATTGTGCATATCATATTTTACATTTTCTAAAACTCATGTTTCTCAAGTTGCAACAATTATATGTGGTATGTGTGATCTTAATGTGATGGAAACTTCAAGCCAACTAAAGGGAAATTTATGTGTGTTTATAATTTGATCATCTGTTATGTGGATTGGATTAACATAAGAGAAGTAAATGGGATTATTTTTCTATACACATTTGAAATAAGATTGCATTAGATTTGGGTTAGTATTGATTAAGATTGAATTGTTGATTGTTTATATGATAAAAAACATCCTTGATATGGGCTTGAACAACATAGGCATATTTTTTAATCCATCATCATCTGATGTGAGAGGTATGAACAAGCTCTAGGTAGAGGATGTGGGGTTGGTTGACACCAAGGAAGTGATCAAGGTATTCATGGGGATATTTTATTTCAACCAATATGAAATTGTGTTGTGCTAGAACTAGTTACACATGTGGCAAAGAACAACATTGAAAATAGATAATGCAACTCTTGAAAAGCCCAAAGTTTTTGAAAGTTATCAATAGTGGCTTATATGATTGACAAAAAAAAAAGTATGTTATTGGCTCCAAAAGTCTTCAAATCTTTCTAATTATGTTCATTCTTGTTGCATGCCTATACATGTGATAAATGCTAGAAAAAACTGCAAATACTAAATGAATTTAGTAGAATAAATACTCCCACTCATTGTGCCTTAGACAAATTAATTCAATTTAAATATATAAAAGGACTAAAATGAATGTAAACTTTCCTGTATTAAAGAATGGAAAACTTACTACATGAATATAATTGAGAACTAAGGAAAAAAATATTTAAAAGAAAATATCATAACTAGAAAACAAGATTTTACATAATCATTATGATTGGTCTATCAAGACAAAGGGAGACATTAAAACAAATTTGAAATGATAAAAAGTTGGAAGTTTGAAATAAAATTAAATTCAATGATTTAGAGATGTTAAGTATTAATCTTATTTCTAAAATAAGAAAACAAAAACATCAAATTTGATCCATACTTCAATTAGAACTAGATATTCAACTCTAGCACACACATTACACATTAGTATCAATATTGATCTAGAAAAATTCCTTCCTCCATCCACAAGCATGATATAATGACAAAATATATCATCATCTCCATCCACACACAAGCATGATATATGATATAATGACAAAATATACCATCATCTCCATCCACAAGCATGATATAATTACGAATGTCCCATAGACTTGTAAATGAAATTACTAATCATAAATGTATTCATTAGAAACCTAGCTAAAAACATTGTTAATAGAACATATTTTAAATTGTTGTGATAGTTGTAACTTGGCTAAAATCATTGTTAATAGAACATATTTTAAATTTCTATGGTAGTTCTTCGTATTGATACAAAGAAAAACATTTAGATTATTTATTTACACAATTTTGTTATTTAAATTATTTCTTTACATAATTTTGTTGCATTACACAACACACTAATGAAGAAATCCTTATCACATTTCATTGGATGCATTTACACGACAATTTTGTTGTTTTACCACAACACACTAATGAAGAAAACCTTATTTCACTCCATTAGATGCATTTGCACAGGAGCCATGTATACGATATATTAATGTTTCAAATACACTCCAATGCTCCATAGGGTCAAATACCATTAGTAATTATAAATATATAGAGAAAAATGGTGAGATGATATATTAATAACACACTAATGAAGAAAACCTTATTGCATTCCATTAGATGCATTTGCAAAGAAGCCATGTATCATATATAATGGATTAATGTTTCAAATACACTCCAATGCTCCATACAGTCAAATACCATTAGTAATTATAAATATATAAAGCATAATGGTAAGATAATATATTAATAACACACTAATGAAGAAAACCATATTGCATTCCATTAGATGCATTTGCACAAGAGCCATGTATCATATACAATGGATTAATGTTTCAAATACACTCCAATTCTCCATATGATCAAATACCTTACCATTAGTAATTATAAATATATAGAGCATAATAATGAGATAATATATTAATAACACATTAATGAAGAAAACCTTAGAACATAATGATGAGATAATATATTAATAACACATTAATGAAGAAAATCTTATTAAATTCCATTAAATGCATTTACATAGAAGTCATGTATCATATACGATGGATTAATGTTTCAAATACACTCCAATACTCCATTTGATCAAATACCATTAGTAATTATAAATATATAGAACATAATGGTGAAATAATATATTAATAATGTATGTATATAAAGTATGATACATGTATATATTAATCTTATAAATAGATGATATAATAATAAGTATTCTAGTTATTAATATACATAACAAAACTATCGCCAACAATAAGACCGAAAGCAAGACTAATTTACTAATGCAAGACTATAAATTAATTAACTAATGCATTAGTACATCTAACATCTATTTAAAAACTAGCAAAATATCCTCTATTGACTTACTAAAACTATCCAATTATGTCGTTTTAAAATACAATTAACTCTTGAAAAATGAACCAGCCTACTTATAATTTCATTCTTTCATATTTAAATACTTTGAAATACTGCAACGTGGTTGTTCATAGTACATTTTGATGATTACCCGTGTTCCTAGTATATTATGCATGCATTTGGATTGCATGTTGTCCATATGTTTTATGATGCATGTTTTCCATCTATCTTCTGTCATTTGTCCATTAGCATGTGAGAGGGATGCCACGCACTCTTGGACATTCCCACCCAGCTCAAGCGTTCAACCCAGTGAAACCTTGAGGAGTAAAAAGTTTGATGAAAGTTTGCAAAATCACCTAAGGAATTAGCAAAACTACAAGACACGGAGCCAAGTGGTAAATTGAAGGTATTGGTTTTAGTCCCAAATACATTTCCTTTTCCAATTTTATAGCCATATGCTCTGGATCATTTATCCCCAAACCAGTGAATAATGCTAGTGATTCATTTTGAATTGAACCTATTTATTTATTTGATTCATAGCCAGTGAATGATCCCACAGATTTTCCAACAACAAATCAAGATGGAAATATAATTACAAGGGAAAATGCGTTAGAGGTGAAGGAAAAACTTCTCCCCCACTACTTCTTCCCACCCATGCTCAGGTATTTGTAAAGGCAATATAGAAAGGTATCTTCCTACTTGGACAATGACATAACCAATCTACTCAAATCATGCAATGATAGAAAATCCCATCAAACATATTGTTTTACTTGTTTGTTAGAAATAGCATAAATGCTAACATTGTGAATAAATAGCTTGTGAGGGAGGTATCCATTCTAAAGAATTAATAAAACATGTCCTTCGCAAGCCAATAAATTGCACTTTCTAGCCATGATTCTATGTCATGGAAGTTTAAGAAATTGCACTTTCTAGCCATGATTCTATGTCATGGAAGTTTAAGGGAATCGATGAGTGGGGCATATGCAAATGATAATATGTGTGGTATTTTCAACTTTATGCACATCTTCTTCTCCCTTGCTAGCTAGTTTATTATTCATGTATATGGATTGGATTAGACTGCATAGAGTTGTGATTGGAGAGGTGGAAGGACAAATTTTTGAGGATGCCTATGATTTCCTTTGGTCTCATACCATTTCTTATTTCATGATTTCCTTCCTTGAACTTGTTTGGCAAGATTGTGGACGTCCATCGCAAACTATTTTTTTCTTTGGAATATAAATTTGGTCATCATCTCCATCAATATGGAATGATGAGTTGGGTCAATACCGCAGCTCATTGTGTGGTTGATAATTGTAACACCCTCATGATAGGATCCTTTTTTTGATGTTCATAAAATGTTTCTCTAGACTCATCACCTTTGATAGTTCTTTGGTTGTAGATGTATGCATGGCAATAAATCAAGGTATGTAGGTTAAGGGAATAAACGATCACATAATATAATAGAAGGAGGTAACAAGGACCTATTTCTATGAGTTTAGATGTTGATGGTTCTAAAAATGGAGCTGTAACTATGAGCTAAGGTACATAAACCCAGTCTAATGGAATGGATATTCGTTAAAAGGAGACGGTGAAGAAGAGACATTAATAAATAGGCATCTAGAAGGCTTAGCAGTTGTAAGGTAATGCAAAAGCGTTCATGGAGGCAATGTCGCAGTTGGATGGTCATGCGATAACGTTCATGTAGAAAATAGAGGGAACAATCAATCGAGCCACATATCCATGTACATCCATTTCCACATCATGAGGTGCCTACAAGTCTTGAAGAAGGGAAAATGGGGTAAGCACCCTATAATTGTTTTTGCACGGTCAAGAAATTTACTGAAAATATATATCTCAAAATGAGAAAATATGAAAATATATATCTCAAATGAGAAAAATTTTAAGCAATGTTGCATTGTAAACATGACATGTTCTTGTTATAGTTATGCAGACTAGTGACAAGTCTAGTAGAAATGGACAAACGTTGGTTTGCAGGGATCAGAGGAAATGGATGTGAAAATGTTGGTTGGAAGCCAAGTGGAAGGGAGGAAATAGAGGCGGATTGAAAATGTTGGTTGGAAGCCAAGTGGAAGGGAGGAAATAGAGGCGGATATTGGTTGGAAGCCAGGAGGAAAGGCTGGACAAAGCCACCAAAGTTCGCATGTCATTGTATGTGGCAATTGAAGATCAACAACTAGGTTATGGGAAGATGGTTCAAGGAAATATTAGGATATGCAATGCTAACAAAAACTGTTAACTAACTAATGTTATCACTAGAGATAGTATTAGTTCACCTCAAAATATGTACACCATAGTTTCGTAAGTTTAAAACCATAGTTTCCTAAGTTTAAAACTCCTTTCCTCATCCCTTAACTCGTTATGTGGCCAAATATAACCCTAAACTTTTCTATTGGTTAAAACAAATCATGTACCTATTTAATAGGGATAGAAAAGTGTAAATGAAATAGAACCTAAAAACTTAGGGTTAAATTTCTTGGTTTGTGTGAGAGAGTAATACAAAACAGAAAATGTTTACAATAGTCCCTGCGGCAGGGACTAATAAGGAGATGAAACCAATATATAGAGAGGGAACCTTGCAATACAAATCCACAAAGTATAATGGAAACCACTATTTTCGTGTGTTGTCTACAAGAAGCATTGTTCCACTGACACATGTTATCTAAATTCTTAGTCATCCAATTCCATAGAGTGATCCACATGCATTGTATGTGCCCTTTCTAAATGTCAAAAACTCATCATCATCCCTTTTATCTTAATACATGGCCAATACATGGCCATGAGCTATTGAATGATAAGTTTCATGGTCCTCCAATATATTATGTCCATTCAAAAGAAAACTGGGATGTTGAACATAAGTTAATCTGCCTATGTACTCATATAAATATTGATGATCTTATTGATAAAATTTAATCACCTTTAAAAATCTCAAAAAAGGAAAGAAAAACTAAACAAAATATCTCAACTATAAACTTAAACTTCAAAAAATATTTATATAAAAAAAATCCTTTATATAAATAATAAAGAATGCATATAATGTAACTTCAATTTCAATTTCAATTTTGTTGTATGAGGTGCTCTACAACCCACTATGGGAGAGATGTTGAGGAGATAGAATTATGTTAGGTACTGTTACATTAAAAATAATAACAATAATAAAAATAAAGTTGGCTCAATTAAAAAATAAAATAAACCTACATTATAAAAAAAAAAATAATTAACAATTATAAAAATAAAGTTAACTCAATTAAAAAATAATATAATAACAACATAAATAAAGTCTAGTCAATTAAAAAACAATTACACTCAAAGTGTAAAACTTAACATAAAATGAAATAATAATAAATAAATTACACCTTAAAAAATTGAATTATTTACACCTTAAAAAATTGATTAATAATAATTAAAAAATCAATCTTCATTCATCACATTTAACATCTCATATAAACTAACTTATAAAAATATTATTCTTCAATTATTCTTCTTCATAATTTGTTAAAATATTATCCACATTCGAACAATCATATAAATGTTGCCCTTTTGTAATCATTAATATTAAGCCTCTTGATGTGCTTATGTTAAAATGAATCTTACTCTTCTCCATAATTTGTTAAAATGAATAATATGTGCAAAGGAAACGTATTTAAGTAAATAAATACAAATAATTTTTTTTTAACATAAACAATGGTGAGTCATCAGTATCAAATCTATTGTTGTGTAATATTTTGGATTTCAACATAAAATATTTTTAAATATAATTATCTTAATTAAACATATTTTATAATAATTTGAAGGCCTGTCCCATTAAACGTATATGGTTAATAATATTTTGGATTTCAACATAAAATATTTTTAAATATAATTATCTTAATTAAACATATTTCATAATAATTTGAAGGCCTGTCCCATTAAACGTATATGGTTAATAGAAATCAAATCTATTGTTGTGTAATATTTTGGATTTCAACATAAAATATTTTTAAATATAATTATCTTAATTAAACATATTTCATAATAATTTTAAGGCCTGTCCCATTAAACGTATATGGTTAATAGAAATGATAACCAAGGAAGGGATGTCTATTTTATTTTTAATATAAAAAAATACTTACATATTAATTTATTTATAAATATTATATTATTAGTCCCTGCCTTTCGGTAGTAGGGACTAGTGTAAACAGTTTTTAATTTTATATTAATCTTTCACATAAATATAAAAACTTAACTCAATTTTTTTTAATTTTACATTAATTTTTCACATAAATATAGAAACTTAACTCAAATTTTTAGTATTCTATTTCATTTAACAAATTTTTTTAGACTTATAAAATATTATATTATTAATTAAGTAGTAAAAACTTAACTATTTTTTTTTAAATTTTACATTAATCTTTCACATAAATATAAAAACTTAACTCAAATTTTTAGTATTCTATTTCATTTAACAAATTTTTTTAGACTTATAAAATATTATATTATTAATTAGGTAGTAAGGACTAGTGTAAACAGTTTTTTAGTTTTACATTAGTCTTTCACATAAATGTATAAACTTAACTCAAAGTTTGAGTATTCTATTTTATTAAACATTTTTTTTAGACTTATGAAAGAGGTACATTATTTGTTTTAACTAATAGAAAACTTCAAGGTTTTATTTGACCTCATAACGAGGAGATGAGGCAAGTAGTTTTAAATTTAGGAAATTAAGGTGAACATTTTTTCTAGACTTATGAAAGAAATACATCATTTTTTTTAACTAATAGAAAACTTTAAGGTCTTATTTAGCTTTATACCTAGGCAAGTGGTTTAGAGTTAGAAAATTAAGGGCAAGACTGGGAGCGTGAAGCCCTCCCGTGCTGATTTAAAATCAAAATGCTCATGGGTTTAATTAAAATTTTTTGAGAATCCTTATAAAAATAACCTCATAGTGGGGAGAAACTGATATATCGCTAAAGGCTAACAATTTCTGATGTGCCCCCCCCTTTCCACATGACACCTTTATTATTTAAATAAAAATATTGGTCCCCACTTTGTCTTTAAAGAAGGGATTAATTTATATATAAATTAATATAAATTCTCCATTTATGCCCCCCTCCCAAGTGGTTTAGAGTTAGAAAATTAAGGTTTAGGTGAAACTAAGGTGTACAGGTTTTGAGGTGAATTAATATTGTCTTTAGAGTTAGCATTAGTTTCTAACATTTTTTGTTAGCATTGTATATCTTAAGATTTCCATTGAACTCTACTCACATAGCCTAGTTGCTATTAAGTTGCCACATATACCGCCATGTAAAATTCAGTGGCTTTATCCAACTGTAGCTTGCATGCAAGATCTGTTGGTCGTGGAACCTGTTTGTCTTCCTTATTCATAGATCTTATTTCAGTCGTGTTTGGACCCCATTACCTGGCGGGCGAGTGTGGGGAGGTTTTCTCTCCCCCCCCCCACATTTCTTGCCAGGGGGTCTACGGGGGGCGGTAAGAAATTTTGGAGCCCTCTCTGGTGGAGGATTCTGGGGTAGCGCCCCAGAAGTGAAATTTTAGAAAAGATTGTCTTGTAAAATATTGTAATTTTGTAGTCAATATGGACCATTCATTATAAGGTCACAGATCTGATGATAGAAGTTATGTTAGGAAGATTGTCTTGTAAAATATTGTAATTTTGTAGTCAATATGGACCATTCATTATAAGGTCACAGATCTAATGGTAGAAGTTATATTAGGGTTTTTTTCCCTAGAAGACAACCCTCTTTTATGAGAAATTGTATTGCAATTGTGTATGTGAGTGAATATTGTATTATGAGAGAGGTGACTATGAGAAAAAGAAGAGAAAGTTACACCAACTATGTTGTAGGTTGTATCCGTTCATTTGTTGGATAATAATAAAGGAAAGACCTGACAATTTCTTTGGTGGACGTAGCCCACATTAGGTGAACCATGTATATTTGTATCTATATTATATTGTGTATAGATCCACCTTTATTTCCTCCTAGTTGGCTTCTAACCAACATCTATTTCCTATGATCCTTGCAAACCAACATCCATTTCTTTTAGACTTTTCGCTAGTGTTTGATCCCTGCAAACTGTGCATAATATAATCCTTGCAAACCAACATCCATTTCTTTTAGATTTGTCGCTAGTGTTTGAAACATCCATTTCTCTGAGACTTGTCACTAGTTTGCATAACGACAACAAAAGGAAGAGATAATTTTAAGGCTGAAAATTTATATTAAAATGTAGAAACTTGGGTTAATATTACTATTCGTTAATATGCAAAATGTAAAATGTTTGGTGATATTTTGTAAAAATATTCAAATTTCTAAGAATTTTATATAGTTTCTATAAATTTGCATAACGACAACAAAAGGAAGAGATAATTTTAAGGCTGAAAATTTATATTAAAATGTAGAAACTTGGGTTAATATTACTATTCGTTAATATGCAAAATGTAAAATGTTTGGTGATATTTTGTAAAAATATTCAAATTTCTAAGAATTTTATATAGTTTCTATAAAATTTTGACGATTTTTTAAGGTAAAATAATTTTATTCTATGGAATTTGGGCTAATAGTTTTTAGAAAAAATGGAAATTGGTGAATTTTTTTTTGGGAAAAACCATGAAAAATTATCCCATTTACGAAATTTAACCCCTAAAATCACAGGTAGATGAGATCAGATTTTCACTACAACATTACTTAAAATTTTTCATATTTTAAAGTTTATATTTTCATATGCAAAATCTATTTCTCACGTATTAAAAAAAATTATACTTACCTCATTTTATCTTCTTCACTAATGACAAGCACCTTATGATTGGAAATGGCTTTTCAATAGTTCTGCATGGGCTATCTCTAGAATAGGTCTGCATGGCTATGTGGCTCAATAGCTCTGCATGGTTATATGGCTCTCTCTGCTAAGATATGGTCTTTATCAATTCATGCGTTTCATATTAATTATATAAAAATCCCCTTCAATTTTACATTAATATTTTTGCCCGTGAAAAATAAAATTACACAATATTTGCCTCCAACACATTTGCTTGGCTCTATGTGTGATGGTATGTACCTACTAGTTTTGTCGTTATTTGTATGGGCACGGAGAGAAACACCAGTGCCATTCTGGCTTCATATATGTTTGTAATTAAGAACGACTCACAATATAGGAATTTCTCCAGCAAGAGCTCCCAAGATTGATGAACATTGGAGAAATGAACTATGTTCTTCGGTCTCTATACCTAACTGGGTATTGATCCACTATCAGTCCGCCACTGTATATGTATTTTTAGTGGGTCATGAATAAACCTAGGCTACTAATATTTTTGTCACTGGATATATAACTAAATATAGTATTTCTGTTGTCTTAATTATTAATTTAATTTAATTATTAATATCTAAATTACTAATTATTAATTTAATTTATATTAATAATTATATATATGAATATATTTAATATAATATTGAAATTTTAATATCTATAAAAATTTGATTAAAAAATGAGAAACAAAATTGAAAATATATATATATATATATATATA
>CBVK0100692356.1:0-11153 GCA_900067695.1 Picea abies
ATTATATCTCCGCTCTCATTTCGTGCCGAAAATAATCCGGATCAAATGGAGACATACTAGGAAGAACAATTATCTCTGTCTAGTTGTACTTGAAAGGATTATACACAACAAATGTTAGGAGTAATCCAAATGATTGTAAGAATAGATTCCTTAATTTATGGGTACCACCAAATGTCAAAGCATTAGAGATATTCTCACTAATAGAAAATATTTGGTAACTTACAGATTGTGCCTTTGAATGGACTTATGATGTTAATTTTCTTTATCTTTAATCCAAAAAAATGGTACAAGGCAGGATTTAAGGCGTTTACCTTGGGTGAGTAAACATTTTCCTTTGTGTGTTCCTCATCTCTCTTTGACCCGGTAAGCATTAGAGTTATTATCACTAATAACAAATATTTGGTAACTTACAGATTGTGTCTTTGAATGGACTTATGATGTTAATTTTCTTTATCTTTACTCCAAAAAATTGGTACACAACATAATTTAAGGCTTTTACCTTGGGTGAGTAAACATTTGTCTTTGTGTGTTCCTCATCTCCCTTTGACCCAACATTGCCTCCTTGCCCATGAGCATCCATAACCCCTACGACGATGACTTAGTATAATACAAGCATGGCCCTACTGCCAATGAACATCCATAGTCCCGACAAGTTTACTTGTACTTCCCACACTACTTAGTGCTTTCAACTTCCCTTATCTATTCAATTGCACCCTTAATGATTTAAATATATGTATCGCATAAGAAATTAGGTTCTTAGGGAAGTGGGGTGATACAGGATTTATTTATATTTACTTTCCATTCTACTCACTTGCAAGATTTAGCTTAAGGTCTTCTTCCATCAATCAAGTTTACATAAGCTTTTAAGTGTAAAATGGGGAACTCAGAAGACACAATCTATAAGAAACCTGAGATGCAACAGTGATATAGAAATGAAATCTTGGTAACATAGGAGTTCCACCATTAATATAGAAACTTTCTTCCAAGTCATTAAACTTTAAATGGATAATTTAAGTGTGGTGCTTTCAGTTGTAGATAAGCATATAATACAACCCAAAATGTGACAAATATTATTGAGGATAACAAACCATTTTGTTGTTTCAAATGACTGATAAAATCAACATAAACCAAACCTATTTACATAATTTACAATTTGATGAATTTTTCATGAGAAGTATTTTTTGAGAATCTGGTCGTTCACATGAAGAATTTCCTTTTCTCCCTCTAATGTTTGAAGAATAAATGTAGAAGGGCCAATTTTTTCAATAATTTCAAATGGACCAAGCTAGACTTTTTGAAATTTTGTATGTTTTCCCTTTTCTTCATGGGATGTATCCCATTTCATCACTAAATCACCTACTTCAAAGTTTTTATTGTTAACTAAATGTTTATCAAACCATTTCTTTATTATTTTTTAGTGTTCTAAGAAATTTTGTTTGGATTTATCCCTCTCTTCTTCTAATTTTAACAATTCTTCTATGTGTTCTTATATTTTTGGGCATGGATCATCTTTGACATATTGAGTTAAATGAAGGGAAGATAAAGGTACATTAGTTGGTATAATAGATTCATTTCCATAGAAAAGGAAATAAGGGTAATTGCCTAATGCAGTTTTGGGTGTGACTCTGTCAGCCCATAATACTGATGAGAGGGGTTTGTGCCAATTTATGTGGTTTTCATCAATTGTTTTCTTAATGATTCAAAGAAGGTTTTATTGGTAGAATTTTCCAGACCATTACCTTGTCGATATTGGTAGCAGAATATCAAATTTTGATTCCTTTCTCTAAAGAGAATTCAATTAATTTTATTTAAGAAAAATAAGAAGTGTTATCAAATACCAAAGTTTTAGGAACGCCAAACCTTGTAATTATAAATTGTTCGATAAAATATATCACCTAATTTTGGTTGACAATTTTTAAAGGTATGTCCTTTGTCCACTCGGTGAAATAATCGGTTGTTGTCAAGATATATTTTTGTAACTGTGAAGAGTTCATATTTATTTCTCTGATGATGTCCAATCCCCATTGCTCAAATGGTCCATTAGTTATCAGAGGATGCAATGGGAATGCAAGTTTTTTTTCTCTATAAACAACAATTCAACAAACTTTGCATTTTCAAACGTATGTGTGGGAATATTTGACTAAAGTTGGCCAGTAATATCCCGCTCATAATATTTTATGAGCGGTGGTGTCTCAACTGAAATTTCCACTTGCAGGACCATCATATAAATCAAATAATACTTTGTAAGAATTCGATTTTTCTAAACATCTAAGAAAAACATAATCATATTTTTTCCTAAATAATACTCCATTAATCAACTGATAATGATTAGATTTCAACCATAATGCTCAACTGATAATGATTAGATTTCAACCATAATGCTCTTTTCTTCTTTGGTTCATAATGGAGAGTAGAAAAACCATGAGTAAGGAAAAATTTGAGATACTTATACCATGAATCAAAAGAATTAAAAGTAGTATAAATCTCGTTGATTTGTGCGTTTGACTCATTTTCCTTTTTAGTTTTATTTTCAAACTCTAAATCCATTGACCTTGTGGCTAATCTACAAAGGCCTAATCCTCGAATGACTTTGGAAGGTTTAATTTCAAAATCATATTTTTGTAAGGTAGTCATCCAATTTTTCTTTTTGTCTCCAAGGTCTTTTTGGACAAGCAAATTTTGGACTAAAGGAAATGGGACAATCACTTTGGTGTGTGATTTTAAGAGAAAAGGACTAAAGTGTTTGATTGCCTTGAATATTCTATATGCATGTTTCTCTACTTATAAATAGTTCAGCTACGTGCCATGGAAACCTGTAATCATAAAATAAATAAGTATTTTAGTATCTTGATCATTTTTCTGAGTAAGGACAACAAAACAAGAAAAATCTGAAGCAAAAGTATACTAACTAAAACCCTTGTTAAAATTAGGAGATGATAAAGTTGGGTATTGAACAAGTGCTTCTTTTATTGCTTTAAATGACTCTCTTTCATTGTTATTCCATTTGAAAACACCATCTTTTTAATCATGTTTTTTAACAATCTTACTATCTCTGCAAAACTTGGGACAAATTGTTTGACGAAATTGATTTTCCCTAAGAAATATTTCATTGTTTTATTATTACGAGGGAAAGGAATTTTTGACATTTCTTTGATTCTTTCGGGTTCAATCAAAATTCCTTATTTGGAAATGATAAATCCTAAAATCTTCTCATTTGTTTGTGCGAAGAAAGTTTTCTTTGGATTAAGAGAGATGTATTTTCTACAATGCTCAAAAAATTGTTTAACATGATGCACAAGATTAGATATTTTCTTGGAGAAAATGATGACCTCATCTACTTATATTACCACTGATTTATTTATTAACCCTATGAAGGCAATATCCATGACATGTTGAAATGTGGCACCAACATTTATTAGTCCAAATGGCAATTTCCTATATGTATAGGTGCCCAATTTTGTTCTAAAGGTCATTTTCAATTGATCATTTTTGGAAACTAAGACCTATTTATAACTTGAGAATCCGTCTAGAAAATATATCAATTCAAATCCTGCCACATATTGAAAAATATATTCCATTGGGGGTAGAGGAAAATTATATTTTTCAAGTGCCTTATTCAAATTTATGAAGTCAATACAAATCCTAGGCCATTGCTTTTTCTGATTTTTTGACAAGGTTGTTGCAATGTTGACACTAACATTTTGGTATCCAATTTCTCTCAAATCTAATCTGTCTAGAACATATCTAGGAAAGAGGTGAGGATTCCCTTCACAAACATAAATTATAATGTATGAGAATTCCTCATCCACAAACCAATCACCAATATCCCTGATAGTGTTCATGGCTTCTGGGGTGAATTTGGGAGTTGGAGGATTTTTCAAAAGCACATGTAGAGGTCTCATGAAAAAATTACAGATGTCATAGAAAAAATTCTTGCAGTTAATTGCCCACATTTTAGAGCAATAAAAGTGAACTGCTTCTTCAAAGGGAGTCCAGTTCCCAGCTAAAAGGGTAAAAGGGGTAACTACACAAACACCATCGATCAAATAACCCGACATGAAAAATCTTGGACAATATCTTGGGGGTGCTTCTTGGGACTTTTGAACTTCTTGTTTGATGTTTGCAGAAAGGATATGTGCCTAGTTGAAAACCTTCCATGTGAGAACTTGATGGATGAGAGGAACCCAACCCAATTTAAATTTACAAGAATATTTTTCACGATACAAGCAACAGAGCATAATGACAACCAACATGGGGGTTTTCTTTAGTCTCAAGACATGGTAAATCTTGTCTCCTATGACTTTGAAGGAATTAGGATCATTCCACCATTCTCTAATTAAATCATCCATATGCAATTCATCCTTTTCAACTTCTTTCTGAATAAATTCTTTCATAAAAATATCATCTATCCTGGTTGTGGGTGGACTCAACTTATACATATTGGAAATATCATCAGTTCTAAAAGAACCAACCACCCGACGAGAGGAATTAACAATTGTACATGTAGAGATATCAATATGAGATATTATCCACTTTACCATGTCATAGTAAGGCATTATGAATGGTCTGGTAGAAATCTTATGAAGGTTTGAATTCTTGATGTCTACCAGGTCATTGTCATTTGACTCATATTCATCTATGAAATAACCTTCCTCGAGGAATTTGCATAATTATCTCCATTCCATATTGTTGCTTTCGCCTATCTTGAATGTTGTTTCTGAAAAGAATGCAGAGTTGGAGTTTCTTTCAATTTCCTCTTCCTCATCCTTCCACTGCTTCACCTTACCTTTTTGTATCATCCTTTAAAGATAATACTTGTAAACAAACAACAAAATATAAGTTTATTTTTCACAAATAATTAATAGTGTTCTATTGAATCAAAAAAGGAAAACCAATACTAACCATGTGAAGAAAACAAGATAAATTTAGTTTATCTTAAGACTTCTTTACTTATGAGAATGAGGTTTGTTATCATACTGAGGTGTGTTAAACGAGTGCTAAATGAGTTAATGCATGAATTAGGGCAGATTAGTGTATCATAGCTCTTAACACAATGCTTCATTAATGCACTTCATTTAATACTCATAATAGCAGTTCCATAGTCATTAATGAGAGAAAAGACAGTTATGTATGTTTGAATTTTTGAGGTAACGTCTTCTACAAGGCACCGACTCACTGGTATTTTCTTGAGATTAAAACTTTAAAATTCAACAAGTGAAAACCAAGCTGATAGAGTTCTTATCATGAAAATTGTATATTTTTTTATTAGCTTTATTCAATGCTTATTTGTTTAACTGGAACACTGGAGATCAAGCGCTTTATTGAATGAAACAAAGAAAGTTGATCCGATATCACCGGCCGATCGGGAGATTCATAAATTTATTCGAACTTAAAACTGCAACGAAGCCCAATCCGATATAATCAGGTCACCGACCATCGAGATACTGGGAGATCGAGATATCGAGAGATCGGGCATTGTGAGAAATTTATTAAAACTTGAAACTGTGATAAATCTTGATCCAGTGTAAATGAAAATCAACCAATTGGATAAATTAAGTTGTTGGGAGATTAGGGTACCAACCTACCGAGGAATCAGAGCATCGAGGTAGTGGGTTTAATTTATTAGTTACTATATTCTGAAAGATTATTTTGGAAAAATTAAATTATGTAACAAGGGTATCAAAGGCTTAAAAAATGTAAAATCCAACACACTGAAAATAAGAAAAAATGGACCCATTATTGTTTATATAAAAATATTAAAAATAACAGGGGGTGGTTAAGGCTCAACACTAGGATCACAAAGAAATTTCTTACCTCCATATCAACCACTAAGAAAGTACAAGTGACCTAGATCTTTGGGTGAAAGATCATGACCAAGGTAAGATCCTTAATTCATTTGATGCATATTTGGACCTTCTTATTAAAGGTAAGCATATTCTTAGCTTCACTAGTGCAAGTGAGACCAAGTTGTTTCATGATCTCTTTAGATATTATATTTGGATATGATCGTCCCTCAATTAAGAAAGAATGATTGATTTTTTCCATGATTCACATAGACATAAACAAGGGAGGATATTTAGTTTAGAGCATTTCATCGTTTACACATTGACCTATTTCTAAAAGTTTTCTTCCAATTTAGTGGCTCTGGCAACAAAAGATGGTGTTGTTCCAAAATTTATAGCTGATAAAACATGGAGAACAGGCACTTTATTAAGATTTTGTTGTTGTTTAAGAGCTCAAAGAACATCTAAGAAGATGTTATTTGTTTCAAGTATTGTCAGGTCACTGGATACATTGTAAGGTAAGTAATTAGATGGAATAATAATAATATTATGTAACCGAACAACATGATTCCAGTGCTAGATAATATGTATGAATTGTTTTCTTGAGGCTGATAATAGTATAGATATATCATTCTCCTTGTTTTTGTTATTTCCTGTAAGTTTTAAACCTGTGAAGTAAAGCAATGCATACAAATTCTTAAGAAAAACATAAATTAATCAATGGATCATACATATAGTGCACATAGATTTACGTTGGAAACCCTTAACATGGGGAAAACCATCCTTCCTTACTCTTCAATGTATTAATTTTACCATTCACAATACAATATATAAAATATTTTAGGTATTCCACATCTACCAAAACCCTAATCCCTTAATCCGAGATTAATTGAGAAAACCACTAAAAATAGAGAAACACGCTAAAATAACAAAAAACTACCCAAAAATAAATTTTGAGGTGCTTACCTGAACCTCATCAGCTCCATGCTAGTTCCCGAAGCTGAAGGATTCACATAAGGTCAAGGGGGGAAAGCCTTCCCCCCCTGAGACCCCCCTGAATGATGTAGGTGTACATCGACATGTGATGGGATCGTCACATGTTGTCGTCAAATATGACACACACCCCTACACACATGCAAAGAATATAACACATACCCAACATTTCCAATATTTCTAGGGTCATATTTTTGGATGTGTTTAGTTCTAAGCTAATTATGGATTGTTTGAATTTGGGTCATGGAAACATACACATCATCATATGATTCTTCTTCAATGAAAACTACCATATGGGCATATTTTGTACCTTCGGTATTCTCTTTGAATACTATAAATGCCTCACATGTGGTTGGGCCATAAGCTTCATCACAAAAGTTGCACCAATGGCTTAGAGAAACCTCTTTAGGAAGAGAGGAACTAGGCCTTGTTAGAAGTTGAATGGTAGGATTTGTAGCAAATTTAGGGTTTATAGTCAACCTATCAACAAAATAGATTATTGTGTTGTTCATGTATCACATCATTTACAACATTATAATCATATCATTTAGGAACAACATCATCAAAGGGTAGACCTATCATAAGGTTTTGTTCTTCAAATTCTAAATAGGTTTCTAGGGATAAACCAAGACAATTTATGCCCTTCTCTTCTAATAGACAATGATAAATAGGGGGAATGTTGTTATAATAATGAACCAAATATGCTCGTGGAGTAGGTTGTATGACTTCTGAAACCTTATTGAAAAGTTTCATGAAGCTAAGTTTGAAGGCCATGATGGTTTCACCATCTTTGAAAGAAAATCTATTAAAATTCCTCATATGATTAGGAGTCTTTTCCATATTGATAATAGTGGACTTGAATCAATAGATCAACTCAGACCATATTGAAAATATTCTATTGGGGAGATGAAAGAACATAGTAGTATCCCCACCTTCCAAATAATTTACAAACTATCCCATGCATGTGTCATTTTCATGAGACACAATGTTGTCATACACATTGGAAAATGTATCCATATATTCATTAGTGGAAGTCACCCCATTTCCTAAACATTTGGGTAGATGATCTTTAAACTTTGACAAAGGATTAGTAGCTGGTTCAATGTTCGAAGGAGATGGAATATGCCATGGAGTGGCATATACATCCACCTCATACTAAAATATGCCTATATTTTTTATCACTTGTTGGGGATTAGTTGGAACATGTACAAGGTTGAATTAGATGAACATACTTCCTACAACAGTAGAACCAAAAGTTGAGGCACTTGACCCATAACTTGAACTACTATGAAAGGTTGAAGAAGTCATATTAACTATGGTAGGGTTAACCTTAGGAATGCATCTTTTCACTTCAAAATTAGTAATGGAATGAGATGCTAGATTCTCAAAATGGTCAAAGTAGCCTTCTTCTTGATTTGTTTTTATAAAGGGACTTAAACTCAGGAGATTCACCTCAAATTATTTAGTATCTCTATGGAGAGGTTGGTGTAAACCAAAGGATAAGCTTTCACAAGGCTAGGAACTTTCATTTCCTAGTATGGTCATGGTTTAAGTTGATGCTTAAAATGAACTAATCAAGCTCAACAATCAAACACCCTTATAGGGATATAAAGTGGAAAAGAAGTATGGAATCCTAAGGTATGCTTAAATCCCTAAAATAGTCAACTATGAGTTAGACTAATTAGTCAAACTAGTTATCAAAGTATTTCCCCTTAAGGTCACTAACCCTCCAATTATGTGTGTGTGACGTTTTTTTAGGTGTGTCTTATGCTAGTGGTTGTTTCCTTTTAAAAGTTCAATTATAATCCAGGGCTAAGTCTAAGAAAATATGTGAATTAGATAAAATGTAGAAATTAACCTAAAAGATGTAATCAAAGTGCTATGTTATTTGTCACTCAATTAAATAGAAGTTTCATCATTAAAAAATTGAATTAAAACAATGTTGGAATGCTAAAATCAGATTGTGTGTACAAAGACAAAATGAAGAAAAACAAATTGTTAAATTTTAGAACTGCAAATTAATAGCCTGCTATTCATCTGTAGATTATAATCATAAATAGCTACTCATAATCAGTGACAACACTATGCATATACATAGTAATTAATCAATCAAAAGAAGCTAAAGAATAATTGCAACTAAACAAAAAAAGTAGAATACATACAAAAAAATAAGCACATGTATGCCCCAAAAGATTTATTTATTGATAAAGGTTTTATATATAGCCAACAATAGCCAAAGGAGTTATACTGATCATCATGTTGTCTAGTAAACATGATTTTTACAAGACCATATGCTATTCACACCAACTTAAATCCAAATGGAATGAAACCCTAAACAATGTAGAGCTTTAAAAACCCCACGCTTAGATTGTTTGAAGGGTATTCAGATTCCTGACAATGTTTTTCATATAGACATTTGCATATAAATATATTCATGAATCAAATAAATAGAATTTACCTCCAGAGGGAAGTAGTTCTACTTTCAACCTATTGATGGACCTTAAATTGTAGTGTGCTTACCATTGTTAGTATTATTAGGCTAATGGTGAGCTCAAAAAATGAATTTAGATGTATATAATAGAAAAACAAAGCTATGTAGTAGTAGAACAAAGCTATACCCACTCTCTCTTTCTCCTCCTGATAAAATCTCCCTCCTCATCTTTTATAGAAGGATGAATGGGTAGGTGAAATATCACCTCTACCCCTTGATTTTCCTTTAGAAATTAATTTGTGGAGTATTTAATTTTTTTTTTCCTAAGAAAAAAATATTTTATATTTTGATGAGAAATATACATGTTCTGTCAATTATTTTAGAACTGTTCCATCCTACTCCAGACCCTGATGATAAAGGTCTGGCCACAATTTTTTTTTTTTGTTTATCACAACCCTTTTTTATTTACCCAAAAATACATTGTCTTCTCCCTGTACATTAAGATCCACTGGTTGTATGAAACCAGATGTCCATTATTTCCACATCATCTTCTCCATGTACATTAAGATCCACTAGTTGTATGAAACTAGGTGCCCAATCTTTCCATATACATCGATTTATCAAAAAAATAAAGTTCATGAAACTATTAATAGATACAAAACATTTTACAAATGCATTTCATATTCCCATTTTGTAGAATTTTATAATTGAAACTCCATGGCCTCAGTTTCAACTCTGTCGTGGAAATCATAGTAATCGAAAGCTTCGGGTTGAAGTTCTAATTCTTCCTTAGATAATTCATCTTCTTCTTTTTTTCAGTTCACGAAGGATGTGATTGAAAGATAACCAACAAAATGATTGCATAGTATAATTGATCTCTGGTATGATGGACAAGACATTGATATTTTGAATTGTGATCTTATTTAGGGCCCAATCTATCACCAATTTGGAATCTCCAAAAATTTGTAGTTTTTGAATGTCATTTTCTTTTGTTGTATTCAGGAGTTTCCAAAGGCCAATGAACTCAATCTTGTTGTTGGTACCAGGTTCCAGAGCATAATGGATGTGGATATATTGACAGTGGGAGATATGAAAAACTACCCCTACTCCACTCCTCGGTGGGTATCCCTGGCTTTCTCCATCAAAATACCCCCAATGTATCTCATAATCAATCACTGAGGGGTTGGGAAACCTGGGATTTTTATTCCTCGGATTCTCTTTGTAGGTGGAAGCCAGTGATAAGGTATGTGCCACTGTGATCTCAGGAGGCATATACTTGTCCTGAAATATAGCTTAATTCCTTTCCCACCATATGTTAGTGATTAAGAAACTTGGTAACTAACACACACCCACTACATCAACTAAGATTTTCTTTTTCTTTTTTTTTGTCTTTTCTTCGAGGGACAGAATCCTCGAATTTCTATGGGGCCTAGTGTAGACCCTCCCTTCCCTTATCCTCTCCCATGTGATCGTTGGCTATGACAACAGGCCTTACCAAAAAGGCACTTCTGGCTTTTGTGATTCGGGGAATCGCAATGCAAGCGTTCCCATGTTCTATGTCTTTCAAAATGTCGAAACCCGAAAGGCTCTAACAGATCCTTAGCTCCTCCCTTGGTTCTCTTGTCATACGATCGATCCTATGACCTGGTGCTAATCCTCTAAATGATTTTGGAGTTTCGTGATTCGTTGAATCCCGATGCAAGCATTCCTCCTTTCCCTTTTTAATCCCTGGGACTCGAAACCCCGGTATCATCCGGATCTACGGTCCAGATCGTCGGCTTGATCAACGGCCCAGATTAAATCCTGACATTCTATATTTTAGAATTTCTGGTGGGGTCTTCACTCCTATTCCTCTGATGTCCAGAAACCCAGTGGATTTAGACCTTCACCACGCATCCCCTACAAATGGACGGTCCAGATTCTTTCGGGACCCGAAATGTCGATTC